>SJYA01002264.1:1650295-1666003 GCA_006410615.1 Neotragus moschatus | reverse complement strand
GGGGGGGGGGGGGGGAGGGAGGAGCTGGCCTGGAAGGATAGGATGGGTGGCAGCCAAGCCAGACAGTCAATGAAACAGCTGACAGGTGCAAGGAAGGGGGGCAGGGAGAAGAGAAAGGTGAGCTGGGGGTTCAGAATACTTGGGGATGTCACCGTCACACCCCAGAGAAGCTGAGCGGGATGAGAGGAAGAGTCAGAGGCTTGTGGACCAAAGACCTAAGCGTCCTGCCTGCCCTTTCTCTGAATTAGAGGAGAAACCCAGGCCTTGCGCTCCTCCAAACCAACCAGAACCAAGAATCTGGGGGGGTGGGGCGGGGAGGAGGCTGGCTTCCAGAGCTTACTGGCCACCTATGAGTGCAATCTGCTGGTATCCTTTAGGGTCACTCTCTCAGAAACACACATACACAGATTGGCTTGGATTGTTGAGCTGCTCAGTTGTGTCTGAATCTTTTTCAACCCCATGGCCTTGTAGCTCACCAGGCTTCTCTGTCCGTGGAATTTTCCAGGCAAGAATACTGGAGTGGGTTGTCATTTCCTTCTCCAAGGGATTGTTCCGACCCAAAGATTGAACCCACATCTCCTGCATTAGCAGAAGGATTCTTTACTACTGAGCCACCAGGGAAACCCACATACGCATATACCCCATGCCAAAAAGACTGTCAAATCAATCACAATGGAGCCTTCTTCTACTCTAGGCTAGAGCTGACAGAAGAAGTCAGGAGGGTAGGGGGCAGCCCTGAGTGACTCAGAGGGGACTCGGCCCTCCAGAGATGGCTTGGAGTGAGTGAAGAGTAGACTAGAAGAAAAGAGGGGCCCAGGCTGGTCCTTGGGGTGTTCCTGGGCAAACCACCTTTGCTACGATCCAAGCACAGAGGTCAGGCCTGCCACCTCCACCACCAGGCCCAAGCAGGCCACATGACTAATTCTCTTTTCCCATTTCCGTCTGCTCCTAGATGTAATTACAGTTTTGGATTGCAATCCACCCAAAGTGTAACCCTGATGCACTCTCCCTGCTCTCAGAGAATCGGAAACCATTTCCAAAGCTAAAAGGCGCACCCCTTTTAAATGTTTTCATCAGCTGGCTTCTTCCAGCCACACTCTCAAAGCTGCCCTGGCTACCTCCGTCAGCACTGGTCCTCTCTCTCTGCCCCCTCAGAACCACAGGATCTCCTGTGTTCCCAGCAAGGGGAAGAAAGAGGTTTCCTGGACTGCTGTGGGTCTGGACTTGGGGTCCCCTGCCTTCTGCACATCCTCTAAGCCTCAGGATCCCAAGAAATTCCATTCACGGCCACTTGATCCAAGAGCCCCAGATGGAAAACCTTCCTCCTCCAACCATAACCACATGGAACGCAGACCCCTCTGCTTCAAACATGATTCTGTGGGCCCGAGAGGAGCCACCAGAGGAGGCTAGGAGCCTGTGCCCACCCTTCCCTACCCCAGTGCCAAAATCTCTGCAGCCCCAGAGCAGAATGCTAAGACCCAGAGCTCACAGGTCTGCAGTCAAGGGAAGTCTCAAGCGTCTTCCACCACCAATTCTGCTCCAGGTTTTCAACTCTGGCCTTGCCCATATCAACAGTTTGAATGGTTACATTAAACACACACACACAGAGACAGATGCACCATTCCCCAACAGGGAGTGAAAACGCACACAGAAAAACCCCACAAGACCTAGGGTTGGGGCTGGAAGCCAGTGTCAGCGGCTCACAGTTTCCCCCACAGCAGGCAGGCAGCCAGAGAACCCAGGGCAATACAAGCTGTGGACCTCGCCAGACATTGGAACACTTGTTCGGGTCCCTACACTTTGGAAGCTGGTCCCCCAGTGCAGCGCTTCGGGCCACTGCTGCTGATAATTTTTCAGAGATAAACAAACCGGTTTGGATAAAACAAGAACCAACCTGAATTCTTTACCCAAAACTCAAAATGAAACTCTCCCATCACCCTTGTCCTTCCCTTCTCTACCTTCCTGTGCCATTATTCAGTTTCCTAAAATTCAAACAACTCGATTTTTAAAAAAAATTCAGCCTTCTAGCCTTTTCTGTTCATGGACACCACCATTTGGTCCAACTCAAAGAAATATTGGCTTATTGAAAACATTTTTTGTCCAGTTTCTCAGATATGCCCAAGTCAGAAGGAAAAATGGAGAAGGGGACTGTGTCAGGGAGCCTCTTGCCAGGCTGGCCTGGGTCTTTCCCCCTTGCTCTTTTTTAGGCTCAGGGTCTTTATTTCATGTTCCTATGGTCCCCCTAAACCTGTAGTCCCTTTGTGAGGGGTGGTGTGTGGACTGGACATCTGGTCTACCCCCTTTTTTTGAGTGCCAGAGGAAAGAAGTTGCTCAGTTCCCCTTGGGGGTTCGGCAGGTTAATTGAGGTTCAATGTCAAGACAGGAAGGGAGGCCAAAGGGTAGAGAAGAAAGACACAGCCCTGAGGATTGAGGCCACGTGTGTCTCCCTGCAGGCTTGGTGTATGACGTGCCTGCCTATAACCAGAGTCATTCGTGATTGACACACCCTCACCCACCACCCTGTCCCACTCAATCAGGCCCTCGTGTCCCCCCACCTTCTCTGCTTTATGCCCTAAGCTAGTTTGGAACCTCTGCCAGGGTTCCTGCCTCCCAAGTCCTGGTTGGGGGGTCTGCTCCATCCCTGTAGCTAATTTACACCCGTCAGGGTTTAAAATAGCAGAGGCATAAATGAAAAGTCCAATTTCTTCAAATTTGCATTGTAAAACCATCCTTCAACTTCCTTGAAATAAATTTTACTATTTTATTAGTGCAAACAAAATGGTAATAAAACACTAATACAGCGCCTTGTATCCAGGGGAAGAGCTAAAATTAACATAGAGCGAGCAGTGTTTGCTATTACATTCAATTACCTTTTTACTTGAGATTTACATTCTCATCCCCTTAATCTCCATAGTAGTGGCTTCAAAATCATTCCTCCCAGGCTCTGCCCTTCCGGAGCCCCTACAGCTGGAAGCCAGGCCTCCTGCCCAGATGGCGCTCACCCCTGGCAGGCGCCTGCCCCTTTTACCACAGCTGCCTCTCGTCACAGGGTACCACTTCTCACCCCTGCTCTTAATTTTCTCGCATCTCAGCCTCTGAGCACTCAAAGCAAAGGGTTCTGACACGAGGCACATTCAGACATGCAGTTATCAATAAGCTGGTGCACGGGGCATGGGGTTGGGGGCATCGCTTCATAAGCCTTCAAAGGCTGCCCCTGGCACAAGAAAGGGGCAGGCATCGAGCTCCTGGGAGCCCTGGGAAAACTGGCATCTCTGGTTTGACAGGTTGTGGGGGACGGTTTGCCGCATGGCACAGCTGGGGCCTCTGGATTTGTGGCAGGAAGCTCAGCCGTCCAGAAGTAGAAAGGGACAAGGAAACCACAGGGTCCAGGTTCTTACTCGATCCACAGACAGCAGAGCTGAGGGCTTAGGAAGCGGCTGCTTGTGAGTGACAGAGGTGAGCCTAGAACACCCTCATCCTGTCTTACCATCCAGCACTTTCCCTAACAGATAGTCACCCCAAGCACAACCGTAAAGTGTCTGAACCACCAGGAGGGCCCCTTTGTTTTCTGTNTCGATCCACAGACAGCAGAGCTGAGGGCTTAGGAAGCGGCTGCTTGTGAGTGACAGAGGTGAGCCTAGAACACCCTCATCCTGTCTTACCATCCAGCACTTTCCCTAACAGATAGTCACCCCAAGCACAACCGTAAAGTGTCTGAACCACCAGGAGGGCCCCTTTGTTTTCTGTAAGTGGACTAAAGCAGGACTCCTCGTCCTTGGGGACTGGTCAGCCCTGCTCTGAGCCATCAACAGAGATGACCATGTTTCCAAGTGGCACAAAGTCCTGGTTCCAAATCCATCACTGACTAGCTGTGTGATCTTAGACAGGTGCCTCCCCTCTCTGGGCCTCAGTTTTTTCATCCGGAGAACAAGCGCAGCCACCCCTGTGCTGCCTTCTTGCGAATGGTCTCCGTGACTGAAAGATCAGGAAGTCACACTCAAGCCCATGGAGCCTCAGAAGTTCGACAGCAAATCTGTTTCTGAGATGGTCTCTGCGAGGGCTGGTGGGAGTCCCAAAAGGAGGCCAACAGGGCTGGGATGCTCATCAGGGTCTCAGACCTCGGTATCTTGAGCACCAGGCCAGGCCACCTCAGACCTCCATGACTTCTTTTTTTGGCAGGGGGGCAGTGCCTCAAGGCATGTGGGATTTTAGTTCCCTGACCAGGGATTGAACACATGCCCTCTAAAGTGGAAATGCAGAGTCTTAACTACTGGACCACCAGGGAAGCCTTGCAACTTTGTTTTTAACCCGCAAGCCTCCTCTTCTTACTGCTACCAAAGGCCCCAGATTATTCCTACAAAATCCTCTGAACAAATTTTGAAGAAGGAATTGCCAATCAGCCCAGGGTCCAGGCCATCTAACAGGTTCATTAGGAGAGATGGTTTGGGGTAGAGGGAAAAGGCAATAAAGGGAAAAAAATTGTTGTAAGCCCCCACAAATTTTACTTGGCCTAGCTATTAGAACCAGGGGAAAAAGTTGATTAAGACTAAAGGGGACACTTGTATACACAGTGACAATTATGCACAATCATATCACAACCACACATATAATCAGTTATACAACCATTCAATATCTCTCACACACAATCTCTCATATACAACCACACACAATCATTCATACAACCACATACAATCACACATAGAATCATTCACACATATACAATCACTCACACGCTCTCACACACACAACTATACACCTCCCTACTGTTCCCAGCCCTCCTCTCCCAAGATCTTTCTCTCCTAAATCTTATTCCTAAAATGTCTTCCAATAAACACTGGGAGGAACATTCTAGTCCAAACTGGTACAAAGCAAATTTGTCTTCACCCCTGATTCACATGAAATTCTGAGTCCCACTACCACACAGTTGCTTCTGGGACATCAGGAGGTGGGAACCTTCTTTAAACCCAACCGGATGTGAGGGCAAAGGCTGCTGGCAGTACTGGCCAGAACAGTCAATGAAATGTTCACTGGAGGCCAAGCTGGCTGTCCTTGCTCCAGCCCTTTCTGCTTGGATCCCACCACTCCCACCCCAAAGATGAGTGTCATGAAGTAGCTTTCACATTCCACAAACAAAAGGCAAACCCCCACCCCCCCGCAAGAGGCAACCCCACACCCCACAACGTGAGTTGTTTTATTTGGTTCAAGCTGGTCCTCTGCATATTTCCCTCCCTATTTTTCTCTCCCCACTGGGAAAACAAAAGAAAGTTTGTTGTTGAGGCTCAAACGTTTCTTGGGCCTTGTCCGAGTTCTACCTTGTTTTTCTTTTCCTTTCTGTCTGCCCCTCACCCCCACCCCGCCTTCCTTGCCTCCCCACCTTGGATAAATAAAGCACCCGAAGCTGGCACAGGCTGGTAAGGAAAGTACAAACTATCTCATAATTTTATAATTTTTTTAAACACACTGGCCTAAGGTTTTGGGCAAAGGACAAAAGCTATTGTTGAACAGCATAACACGAAGGTCTGAGTCACCGATACGCCTCGGCTTCTGGAGATCTCATAGGTTTCTGTGGCTGGCACAGCCATGAGCTCAGCACCCTGCGGGGGCCGTGGGTGCAGGCGCCCTCTCGCCTGGCGCTGCCCCGCCCCCACCCCCTCCCCGGGGCTCCCTACGGGGCCGACACGTTGGCTTCCTCGGTTTTTAATCATAGGGGGGCATTTAAAGAAAATGTTGTGAAATAAAAAACAAATCGCCGTCATCCCATCACCCTCACACTCTCGTCTTCACTCTGGAGGATCACCTTTGTCCATATGCCTCTGTGATTTTTATATGGTTTCTACCCTGGCGTTTGCCACCCTCGGCCCTCGGCATGCCGTTTTGTTTTTTCACTCACATAATAAACATTTTTTCCATGTTTCGAAATCATCTGGAGGATTATTATGTGCCTAGGTGACAGTATTTCTTCCGCGTGTTATTCTCGGGCCGATGCTACCAGGCGAGAAGGGGAGAAGGGCGCTCGGGGAGACCTCTCCTTGAATTGAATCATTTATCCACCTGATTCTAACCAAGGTGGGGGCTTTGCCTGAGTGATCTGGATCACCTTGACCATGGGGGTTTGGACTTGGAGTGTGTGCCTAGCTGAGGAGGAGGGCTCTACTGAAACCTTGCCCATCCTGTGTGAGGCCACGGGCACCCCTGCCCTGGTGCCAGGAGAGACGCTGCTCCCAGCAATGGCCTTCATCCCCTCCCTGACCTTCACCCCCACAAACTGCACTTCCTCTTTATAAAGCGCCCTGGCAGCAAAAAGGCCCATGACAACACTCAGCTCTCCATTTTTATATCTGAATATCTCAAAGCACTTAGCAAGGACTTTCATTTTCTCATTACCCCAAGGAGAGGAGGTCATTCGGGAAAATGGTACAAATATTCCCATTTGTCAAAAGCAAGAAGGAAGTGAGTTAAAAGGAAAATTCTACCACTTAACTGAGTAAAAACCAACCCAGGAGGGAAGGCAAGGGTCTTTTTTGCCGCCCCATTCTCCCAGTCTGCTCTCACCAACACAACTTCAGGAACCTCATAACCGAAAAGATGGCTCTGGGCCAAAACCAGGTTTCCATTTTGCCGAGAATCAATCACTAACCAGTAGTCCCTGCTCAGGAGACCCTACCACCTCGCCCTGGGTCTCAACCCAAACTATATTCTCCTATGATTATAATTATGTAAAATGTATATTACACATATATATAGTCAGCAAAGAGAAAAAAAAAACACACAAGGAAATACACTAAATACTAAACGAGGTGGTGTTAATGATAGTTCAGTTACGGGTGGATTTTTCTCCTTTTATATATTTTCAAAAACCATTTAAAATATGGTTATACTTTCCCAGTGTATGGAGAAGAACCTCTGTGTCAGAGTCCCATCAACCTTCATTCAAACCCTGACTCTCCTTTTACCAGCTGGGTGAACTCAGGTAAATTACCGAACCTCTCTGGGCCTTATTTCCTGATTGGTGCCATGGGAATCAGACCACTACCTGTCTGTGTCCTTCAGTCCCACAAAAGTCACAGCATCTGACACGTAGTTGACACTCGGTAAATGCCTATTTCCTTCCTCTTTTAATGAAATGAAAATGTAAGACCAACTTGGCAAAAAAAAAAAAAATAAATAGAAAATAAAATTAAAAAAATAATAAGACGAACTCAGCTTGCTTGGTGCCCCAGGGAGATGAAAGCAGGATGCATTTCCTGCTCCTTCCTCAATTTCCTCCAGGTTCGGCATCCTCTAAGCCCTCTCCCCTCGCCTCCCACCAGCAAGGCTCCAGCACACAAACCTCAGGATGCTAGTCCTGGCTCTCCCATGACTCACCTGGTGGGTAAGAGTAGGGCGGGGCGGGGGGAGCTCTTGGAGGAGAGGACGAGCCCCTCTCTGAGGCCTTCCACCAGGATGGGCCCAGGCGAGCCCCTCTGGGAGCAAACAGGCCTCGTGAAAGGACCCAGAGGACACACAGGGTGATCCCCAGGTTTGCACCTTGCTGGCAGCCACCCTCTGGGGATGGGTGCCAGGCTACAAAGGCCACCTGCTCCTGGGGGAGGGCAAGGGCCACGCTCTCAACTCAGAGAAGAGGCCAAGAGAGAAGCAAGATGGTGCCAGCATCTGGGAGGCGGCTCCTCCCCGGGCCTGGCAGGCCAGGCCAGGCCAGCCCAGGGGCTGCCACCTTGGGGGGCTCTGAGAGTCCAGGCCTGGCCATGGCAAGTCTCCTCCCTGCTCCCTCCAGGGCTCCGTGCTGGGCCAACACGTTTGCTCTGCTGGCTTGGCGCGTATGCTCCAGCAAAACTCCAGCCCGGCCTTGGGTGTCCTGGAGCCTGGACACAGGGACAGTCCTGAGCCCTCTACCTTCCTGCCTTCCTAACGATACACAGGAAGGATGGATAGTAAGAGTAACAGGAGAATAATGGCTCCCTTCTGTCACCACATGCCAGGCCTCAGGGCAAGCCCCTTACCAGCCTTTTATTTAATCCTTAAGCAGCCGCATACCATAGGTGGTGGCATTATTCCCATCTTACAAGTGGGGAAACTGAGGCTCACAGGGTTAGGGAGGAGCTTAAAGTCACAGTACTGATACACGAGGGAGCAGAGATCTGAACCTATATCTCTGCATGGGGGCCACTCTCCCAACTCAGCTGCTAAAGCAGCCACACTCCACCAGGCCTCTTCCAGAAAGGGGCCCCGGGAGGCTTCCCCAGCCACCGGGAGACACATACCTCCAAAGTGCTGGCTGGAATTCTGCCAGAATGAGTGCCTTCTCGCCCCTCAGGAAGAGAAGAGACAGCACAGCTCCACTGAGAGAGGACAGTCAGGGAGCCATTTTACAAACATGGGGTGACTGGAGGAGCGTCTGCAAGATGGTGGTATTTCCTTCCCTGCCTCTCCAGGGACCTGGGACCACGGGCAAGAGCCAGGTTCAAGTAAATATCTGGTGGCTGATTTACTGGTGTGGACACGGTGGAGAGGGAAAACATGGGACAGGGGGCCTGCGGCACATACAGACCCTCAAAATCACACACCTCCCTTGTAAAACTGGGGACGGCGCCAGCTCCAAATGGTGGCAGCACCCTTTCTCTCAAATGAACACGTCCCTGATGGGAGGCTGGCCTTGGGAACGGCACCAGACCAGATCCCTGAAGCAAGGGCCACCAGTGCTCCAGCCGCCAGTACGCAGGTCCCATGGAAGGCGGTGGAGCCCTGCAGGGTGGGGGCCGGGTGGGCCACCCGGGGCAGACAGTCTCCAATCGTGCTGAGCACAGCACATCGCTTCATTCAGGAACCCAGAGTCAAATGTACATCTGGGTCTAGAGTTGATTCAGCCCTTAACTCATTCGGGATCACTGGCGGAGCCACGGAGGCTACGAGGCTATGGGGAGTGGGGTGAGGGGTGGGGTTACAACACCCTGGAGGAGGGTGTTAGTCTGTTCTGGGGGATGGGGCAAGAGGCTGGGGCAGAACCCCTACTGATGATGTTGATACACACGGAAAGGAACCATGATTCTTTTCAAACCCCCTCTCAAAACCAGACAAGCACTGGGAGCTGAGGGAGGGCTGAGAGTGAGTGTGTGTTAGGTGGGGGGTAGGGGTGAGGGAGCTTGTTTTCTACCCACTGCCAAATTCTCATTTACTGTCAGCTCCAATCCATTTGGAACTCACTGACTCAATTGCCTTTTCACGGGGAAAGGAGCCTGCACAATGCAGGGGGCTTTTCAGCTCCACATTAGCGCACAGGGCACTGGGCAATGTCCAGGAATAAACACACACGTCCCTCCCAGAGGCCGCTGACCCCACCTCCACCCCCAAACAACACCGCCAGCCCTGCCAGGGCCACATCTGCGCCTCCAACTGTGCCCCCAAAACTTTTTTAAAAATGTAGTTTGACCCATGGAGAAGTGTGTGTGTGTGTGTGTGTGTGTGTGTGTGTGTGTGTGTATAAGCATACTTCTATGTTTGTTGGATGTGGTAGGGGCATCTAATTCAAAATATAAAGGCCTGCAAGAATTAATTCTGAGGCAATTCCAATTCTTCCTTTTGCCTGAAAAAAGGAGGGATGAGAAGAGAGGGAAAGAAAGAATTCATATTAGGGTCCCAGAAGAAAGAAGTCTGGGAGGATTCTGTTAAAGTGTTGATTAAAAAGAAATCAGCATTTAGTCGGGGAGTGTCCCTAAGAACTTAGCAGCACAAAAGCTCTTCAATAATCATTATGAAAATAATATCAACATTTATAATTATAGTGATTATAATAACAGTGGTCCCCATTTCTCAAGTGCTTGCTCGCTATGTGCCCAGCACTAGACTCTAAGTACGGGTACTCATCAGCTCAGTTAACTGTCACAAAGACCTAGGCAGGCAAGTACTGCCCGCTGTCAGCCCAATTCCACAGACTCAGAGAGTTAAGACCCCTGCCCAGGTCACACAGACAGTACATGGGAGAAGGAGTTTAACCCTGCTCTGCTGAATGCTAGCCCCACCTGCCCGGGGAGAGAGAGAGGAAACATGCGTGAGATCTATAGAGAAGGCGACCCCAGCACCATGGAGGCCTTGACTCCAGACAGGGAAGCCCCTTTGACTTGTAGAAACATCCCTGCCACCCATCCCCCAACTTCATCACTGTCCCTTGAAGGTTGAAGGTTCATCCCTTTAGCACAGGCTCTGAGGGGAGTATCCCTCTTCCTCAGATGTAAGTACTTACATGTAAGGGTATGTAAGGGTACTTTAAGTACCTTCCTAAAGTCCAACAGAATTTTATGTGATCAAAGTGTTCTTTCTCTGTGCTGCCTAACAAAGTAGCCGTTGCTTGCTACAGAGTACTTGAAAATGTGGCAAGTTCATTGATGAACTTAATCTAAGTTGCCATATGGGCTGGTGGCTACTGTGCTGAATCCCTCCAGCTACCCCTTTCCCTCCCAACCCAAGAGCCTGGTTAGAAATACACAAAAAGTAACCAAAGACAGAAACATGGCCACTAGGAAGGCACCCCCCTGCCCCACCTCTGCGCCTCGCCCTGCGCCCCCCCTCACCCCACCGCCTGGGCCCCAGCCACCAGGCATCTCCTGCACTCTGCCCTGCCTTTCAGAAATCCCTGGTCTGCGTCCAGCTTATCTGTCTCCCTCCCTCTTTTCCTTCCTTCTTCTTTTTAGCCTTTCTTTTCTTCCCTCTAGCCCTTCTCCCTCCCTCTCATTCCTTCCTGCTTTCAGTTCTATTTCTTTTCCTCCTCCTTCCTTCCCTCCCTCTGTCCCTATATTTTTCTCCCTCCTTCCCTCCCCTCCTTTCTTTCTTTCTTAGAAAAAAGCATCAATTTAATTAGATAAATCCTCAGAGCACGTGGCCTGGAGTTCGTCATGGAAATTAACCTGCTCCCAGATCTCAGATAGTGAAACAAGAACCGGGGTGTTTTGGCATAGCACAGTGAAATGGGAGAGGCCGATGGAGTTTCATACACTTCATCTTCCATAAGTGCCCCTCGACCCTCCAGTGCTCCCCACTTCACAGCCCCCATGCCCTTGCCTCCTTAGGTCACTGCTGCGGGGCCTCCTCTATTTCTGCTCTGGGGCGTGGGGAGTGCTCCCCTCAACCCAGGTTCCAGGCAGGATCATTGAAGGGGACAGGGCAGGGTGTTGGGGGGGGGTAGTGGGGGTGGGTAGGGAGGGAACCTTGGCTCCACCTACATCATGCCCCTGCCCTAGCTCCCCTGGCTAGGCCCTCTTGCACCCCAGCCAGCTTCAGGTCATCCAGGGGCCCACCTTAGGCTTGGCCAGGGACTGGCCTGTCAATCACCTGATCCTGAGCCCACGGTCCCTACTGTACGCTGCTAGCTGGGCGAAGCCCGGTACATGAAAGGGTACTGGACGTCAATCCTTAGCGCGCAGTAGCTACGATCACTCTTCCTCTCACCTAATTCTCACAAGGTAGGAATTCCAACTCCCATTTTACAGACGTGGAAATAAAGAATTAGAGGAATTCATCCGCCCAGCTGACNCTCACCCCACCGCCTGGGCCCCAGCCACCAGGCATCTCCTGCACTCTGCCCTGCCTTTCAGAAATCCCTGGTCTGCGTCCAGCTTATCTGTCTCCCTCCCTCTTTTCCTTCCTTCTTCTTTTTAGCCTTTCTTTTCTTCCCTCTAGCCCTTCTCCCTCCCTCTCATTCCTTCCTGCTTTCAGTTCTATTTCTTTTCCTCCTCCTTCCTTCCCTCCCTCTGTCCCTATATTTTTCTCCCTCCTTCCCTCCCTTCCTTTCTTTCTTTCTTAGAAAAAAGCATCAATTTAATTAGATAAATCCTCAGAGCACGTGGCCTGGAGTTCGTCATGGAAATTAACCTGCTCCCAGATCTCAGATAGTGAAACAAGAACCGGGGTGTTTTGGCATAGCACAGTGAAATGGGAGAGGCCGATGGAGTTTCATACACTTCATCTTCCATAAGTGCCCCTCGACCCTCCAGTGCTCCCCACTTCACAGCCCCCATGCCCTTGCCTCCTTAGGTCACTGCTGCGGGGCCTCCTCTATTTCTGCTCTGGGGCGTGGGGAGTGCTCCCCTCAACCCAGGTTCCAGGCAGGATCATTGAAGGGGACAGGGCAGGGTGTTGGGGGGGGGTAGTGGGGGTGGGTAGGGAGGGAACCTTGGCTCCACCTACATCATGCCCCTGCCCTAGCTCCCCTGGCTAGGCCCTCTTGCACCCCAGCCAGCTTCAGGTCATCCAGGGGCCCACCTTAGGCTTGGCCAGGGACTGGCCTGTCAATCACCTGATCCTGAGCCCACGGTCCCTACTGTACGCTGCTAGCTGGGCGAAGCCCGGTACATGAAAGGGTACTGGACATCAATCCTTAGCGCGCAGTAGCTACGATCACTCTTCCTCTCACCTAATTCTCACAAGGTAGGAATTCCAACTCCCATTTTACAGACGTGGAAATAAAGAATTAGAGGAATTCATCCGCCCAGCTGACAGAAACATAGTTCACACGGGGCTCAGCCCAACTTCAACAGCAGCTTTTGACCCTCTGCCAGCCACACGTCTACACCACAGCAGAGCCTCTGCGCACGCGCAGACCCCCGGGCCCCCCCACCCCCCAACCGTGGGCACTCAGCATTTGGCTCCTGGGCAGTGAGAACACAGACAGAGGCCACTGGCTCCCAGAGTGAGTTCCCAGGGTCTGCCGCCCATTCAACCCCCTTGCCTCCCATGTCCAGTGGCTTCTGTGATGGACCTCCCCCCATCCCACCCCCTCAGCTCCAGGAACATCAGTCTGACAACAACAGAAAAGAGAGACCAATGACCCCTCCCCGACTAGGGGCATCTAACTCTGAAAGTGGGCACAGTCTTACTTCACATTTCCTTCTGATTCATCACCAAAAAACATTAGGAGGACTCCAAGGCAGTCCATAGATAAAACACAAAATTCAGAATTTCCAACTGATCCCATAGTAAGCCACTCCTAGCAGGGCCCCCACCCCCAGATACATAGACAGCTACCTCCCCTCACCCTCACATCTACTCCTTGGTGCGCAGCAAATATGTGCACACTCACCCTGACATGGGTCTAGAATACTCAGGCCTGTTCTAAACATTTCATGCATTTTAGCTTATCTAACCCTCACATCAACCCCACAAAGTAAGGATTGCTACCCCCATTTTACAAATGAGAAAACTGAGGCACAGGCTAATTAAGTAAGCAGTGTAAGGGCACAGTTTTGGGCCCCAGCTAGCGTGCTCCAGAATGCATCCTCTACAGTATACACAGCTCCTCAATGAATCCATGTATCCACACAGTTAAACACACCACACATCCAGAATGGGCTCCCCTGTACTGCCTGAAAAGCAACACCACCCCCCAATTCAGCCCCAAGCTCACAGTGATTTCAATCACTTGTTTTTTGGGGCTTAATATTGTCTTTGAGATTCATCCAGATTGATACATTTAACTGTTCAGTTTCTTTTTTTTTTTTTTATTAGTTGTTCATTTTCTAAAAACTGAATTACACAACTTATCTACCCTCCCCCTCAAAAAAAGAACCATATCACAACCTGATACAGAAATTCACACGGGTCCCCTTTGAGACTAATACCATGTTATATAAAACTGGTTCCCCTGACATTGTGGGCACCCTGCACTTGACAACGCAACCATGATAAATTCTTCATTACGCTTAATTATTTCAAAGGACTTTCACAGCTACAAGTCCAGCTGACAATCAGGGGAACCCTGTAAGGGCAAGAGTGTCAGAGGCCATTTGATAAGAGAGGAAACTGAGGCTCAGAGAGGTCAAATGACTTGCCCAAGGCCACACAGTGATTTACTACAGAATCAAAACTGGAATGGGGTCTCCTGATGCCTGCAACTAGACCTCAGCAGAGCTCTGGACCACCCAAGACTTACCTTGTCCCCTCATCCCAGATCAGGGGTGCTGGGGCTTGGCCCATGGTCCAGCCCTACCCCCCTGCCCCCCAACCAAGGATCAGATTTCCCTGAAATTCCCAAAGGAGCCTCCGGGACTAGTGGGCCCGGAAATGGCCCTCACATAGCGAGCTGCACAGCTGAGCTCCCCGGGGGTGAGGGGGGCGGGTGGAGCTGGAGACGCTGGCACAGCCCCCGTGGGTACTCTGCCAGCAATTAGTGCTGGGGAAGGGTGCCAGCCTGGCAGAGCTAATTCCCCCACCCCGTCTTCTCATTTACACACACACACACACACACACACACACGCTTACCCACCCCGAGACCAGCAGCAGAGAGGCAGCGCAGCTTCCTTTCGGTAAATCTCATCAGCAAGGCACACGCAGGGCATGCAATTTGGTCATTACTGCTTTTAAACCACAGAAAAACAGAATCCACCCGCCATTAACCTGTCCTGCTCCCCCTCCGGGCTTCACACCAGCTCAGTCATCAGCCTTCATCTCTAACTCCCACGCACCCCCTTTTGCATGCTCCCCAGAAGTTGCTTTCCAAAAGAAACAGAGTTTTAAAAACACACACACACACAAAACCTGACTACAGTAAGTCAAACCTGAATTGTGTCTTCCTGCCCACCTCTGTCCCCAGAGAAAACAATCCATGGTTCTGATGTCACCTTGGCTAAGACCCTTCCTCAAACACTCTAGGAATCCTGGACAATGCCAGTTGGATGAGGGGGAGGCAGCCTTTGGCCTGGAGGAGGAAAACTACCTAAGCAGGTGTGGCTCTTCAGATGGGAGCCTGAGTATTGGCCCCCATCCACCTGCGGGGGCCTGGTGTCACAGCTTGACATGGCTCTGCTCTCCAGGTACTGAGACCAGCAGGGGTGGGAGTGGCCGTGAGAACTGCCCTCCTCACTGTCCGCTTCCTCCCTGCAGTCCTGGAGCATTAGAAAGAAGCCCACCAGAGCTAGGGACCCTAGAGGGTCCTTAGTTGGCTTTACAAGATCTGTGAAATCCTTCAAAGTATAAGCAGCATTTGTGCTGATGAAATTTTTTTTATTAAGAACATTCTCAAAGGGGTGCACACGAACTCGAAAGAGGAAGAAGCCAAGACACGCCCCCCCCACCAACCCCACCCCCGTCATGGACTCAGCAGTGCCTCAGGCCCAAGTGGCAGAGAACACAGGGCTGGGCTCCAACTGGCCCTCCTGTAAGTGACCTGACCGGCGGCCCTCCTCCCATGGGAGCTGCCCCTGGCCTCCTCCTCGCCTCGCCTGGAAGCTGCTCACTGGGATCACTGGCCCTGGGAGCTGTTCCATGTCCCCTGGGCCTGTGCCCAATGGCCCTCCCGCCAGTCAGCCAGGGCTGCCCGCAGACCCAGCAGAGGACAGGCACAGCGGAGCCCACCATCCAGGAAAGAGAGGAAGCCAGAGGCGGCTCGTCTCGGAAAACCTCGCAGATGCTCTAAGCCACCTAGTGTCCGGAGCTGAGCTCTGGCAGTGGCTCTCTACCGTCTCCCAGAGCGGACAGTGCACGGGAGCCAGAGCAGGAGCCCCGGCCTTCTCCAGGAACCTGAGGCTGGGGGGTGGCGGGGGCCGAGCTGCCTGGGGAGATAGTGCCCAGGAAGGTGCAAAGGCCCAAGCCCACAGCAGGGCTGACCCCGGAAGATGTTCCCAACACCCCTGCTCCTTGTCCCAGATCTCCCGTCTCCTGGAGATCCCCAGGGTAGTCCTGGACAACTGTCTCCTCTGGGCTCCTCCAGGTACCCCCCACTCC
>SJYA01002264.1:1622340-1648975 GCA_006410615.1 Neotragus moschatus | reverse complement strand
TCTCTCTCTCTCTTCCCCCACCCCCCTCTGCTCTCTTTCTCTACGTGTCTTTTCCACCAAAGACACACAGGACAAATCCAGACCAAAAGGGAAAAAAAAAAAAATTCCAACAATATAGAACAAGGGCACTTGAGGATTTATATTCAACAAATCCCTCCCTCTTCTTCCCTCTCTCTAGTTGTTCTCAATTATTCAGATTAAAAACACACACGCACACAAGTCCCCCTTCCCTTCCCACCGTCCAGGCCACCCCTCACTCTGCTGGACTTTGAACAGGGGAAGCAAGAGAAGGGCCCAGCTTGCCCGCACACCCTTCTTAACGTGCAGCTCTTAAACGGTTGATTAATTTTTGCAGAATTTATGACGGGCTTTAGCATCCCCCCCCACCCCAACACCATGGCCTCCGAACCACAGCAACTTAACTTGGTGAACTTGAGGGGGCCAGAGACAAGGGTGCCCCCCTTTCCAGTGGTCTCCCATGGCCGGAACCATGGGCCGCCTGGTGACAGAAGGAAGACGCATCGTTGATGCCAAAGGCCAAGCAGGAGACAGAGCGGCATGGCACCCACAGGGGAGATCATCAGACAGCCAAAAGCCAGCCACAACTAACTTTTGGCCATGTGGGACTTGTAAATTCCAAAATAAGGAAGCCAGCAGAAAGTGGGCAGAGGGGAAACAATGCTCCCTCAAAACTGACAAAGATGCCCACGTTCCTGCCCACTCGGCCACACCATGCATCCCGGCAGAGGGACCGGCCTTATCGGTCTGCCGGGCTGCCCTTCAGAGAAGGGGAAGAACAGATCCTAATGAAATTACGGTTTTTAAAATGTCTATAAATTAAATCTCTCTCTCTCTCTGTGTGAATCTCCCCCTGCACTCCCTCCTCTACAAGGCTTGTTTGCCTCTCCTCCGTTCCCTCTGCTCGTGTCTGTTTTTCTGATATAGACATCAAGAGGTTACAGGCTCAATTACAACTCCGCTGGAGTCTCAGCATCAGACTTGCCTGGCCTTCTCTTCTCCTCTTCAGAAACCAGATCCCAAATAAATCTCTCTTCTGCTTTTTATTTTTATTGTGAATGCCAAAAGCCTCAAGATTCATTCAGTTGACTCACAGCCTTTTTTAACTTACTTCAGATGGGGGAACTATCCTTTTTAATTGTGTCCAAGTAGAAGTATAACATAAACGCTTTTCTCTTTATCTCATTCCCTTTTCTTAAGGACACAATCAAACCCTTGGCTATATATGAAATTTCAAAAAGAGGGTCAACAGCATATAAATGTGCCTAATTAGTGTCTGTCTATTGCGGGGGCTGCTGGAGAATATCAGTTGGACACTTAGTATATTTCTAAAGTTATGGGGTGACATCATAAAGCTTCTTATTAGCAAAAGGTCCATTTGAAAAAGGTGGAACATAAATGGTGATTTCCTTTTTTTTAAAAAAAAAAAAGGAAAACGTTGCTTCTACCCTCCCCAATACTGTTACTAGCTACGGAAAGGAGATGTGCTGTCTCTTTCATTTTACATCCTCAAAAGCTGCCCCCTCAAAAAAGGAAAAAAAAAGTTTAAAAATCCAAGTCATAGTCAATCACCATAGCTGTCGATTCCTGAGATGCAGAAACCAGCTTCGAGTTGTACGAGTTGTACGTAGGTCTTAGGGATAAAAAACAAAAATAACCCCCCGCTATTATTCTGGAAATACTAACCAGAGGGGATTCCAAAAGGTACTTTTCCAGGAAAAAGCAGCTGAGACAAAGACTGGAGAAAGCTGAAGCTCAAGGTGAATCAAAAAGAAAAACTTTGCCTTTCCAATTAACCAGACTAGGAAAAGGGGGTGGGGGTGAGGGGGCCTACACATTACTACCAACTCATTAATTCTTTCCTGTAAACAATGTAATTAAATTCTGCTAAATACAGGAGAAATACTCATTTTGGAGTGCCTCCCCCCAGCTCAAAAGCAAATTCCTTCAGGTTACTCCCCCCATGCCAAGACTTCCCCTGCTGTACAACCTTCAGATGAATTTCCAACCCAGGCATGGACTGCACTGCTCTCGGCTGCAAGAATGACAGCCTCATCTGTCTGAAAGCTGACACTTTAGCTTTTAAAAGAAATGGAGGAAAATAAGCTGTTGACTTCTTGGTTAAAGTATCTTCTTGTTCTAACTCATGTTCTTATGTCACTGGGCTAAAAAAGAGAGCGAGAGAAAGAGAGAGAGAGAAGAGAGATATGACTTTCCTTGAATGATCTGTTTAACCTAAGCCAGAGGAAAAAAAAGAAAGTCATTAATTACTTATGTGAGCTATTGCTTCAGAAAGACANGCGCGCGCGGTTAGACCCGGCCTGCGGAGCAGCATGTGAGCGCAAGTCTCCCTTTTGCGGCTGGAAAAGCCTTTTCCATCCCAGACTGAGTGGAGTAGAGGCCGGGGGACAAGAGAGGAGGGACGGGAGTGGGTTACTTTCCACCTGTTCTGAACCTTGCCAGCCACTCTGCTTCCCACTTTTCCACTGAAGAACTAGCTGTTTTCTGCAACTTAGGACGTTAGAATTGCTGAACCCAAAAGGATGTGATGTTCTCACTGCTTGATACCTGCTTTGCACTTATTCTTCGCCAGGGAGTTTTTCATTCAGTCCATTGTGCAGGAAATAAATCCCTAAGTGAACAAGATAGGTCGTGAAAAATGAACCTGGGGCCCGGGGCGAAGAGCGGGAGAGAGTTGCAGATAATGTACATTAAAACAAATGAATAATATTATTTCAGAGAGTGAAAGGATCTTGAGGAAAATAAAACAAAGCAGTAAGATAAAGAGTATCTTGGGAGAGCTAATTTCCCCTGCCCAGGCGATAAAGAAGGCCTCTTTGAGGGGAAACCTTCATACTCCACTGGAGATCAACCCCCCTTTTGTCCCTTTGCCCAACTTGCCCACCTCCCAGGTGGTTTGAGGTGACCACACCAGGCTGAGTCTCAAAGGAGGAAGTGCTACCGGCTGGTCAACACCTTTGTGGCTTGGTAGACTTCGGGGCATCATCTGCAAGGTCTCAGCAAAGCCTCTCAGGACTAGGAAGCAGTGATGACCTGAGCAGTGGGAGGCAGGTATTCCAACTTTTGATTTGGGCTGATTCCACTCCTAGGACAGTGTAAATACGTGGTAGGCAGCTCGGACTTTGGGGTCAGACCTCAGTCACTCACCAGCTGGGTGACCTTGAGTAAGATATTTGACCCCTCTGTGCCTCAGTTTCCTCAACAGTAAAATGGGGATAATAATAGTACCATTGCCAGGGCAGGTTGAGAGGCTAAAATGTGTTAATGCAGGAAAAGTGACTTGGCCAAGGCAGTGATCGATCAATGCCAGTAATTGTCATTGCTCCCTGGACATCCTTATTTCTTCCTGTCCTCTCTCCCTCCCTTCTCCTCATCTGTCCTTTCTTCTCCCACAATAGTCCTGCGCTCAGTCATTTATTCAGCAAGCATTTGCCGAGCCCCAGTGAAGAGTGCATCCTTCCCAAGGCCAGGGAGATAAAAATGAACTAAGAGGCTTTGCCTCTGAGGAACTGATTGAGGAGTTTGCTCTTTTCCCACTATAAGGCTCAACTGCCCCTCTCCACATACTTCCCAACAGCTACAGTCACCACCAAACTTTTATTAAAACATTTATTCTTCCCTCCATTTTTTCCTCAGATGCTTCACAATTCTCCCATCCCCCAAGATGTCTTTCTGTCTCCTCTGAAGGAACGTCATCTAGGATGGTGGAAGCTGGAAATAGTGGCAAGCCTGGGAGGAGGGAGGGGGACATTGGGGTGAGGTAAAAAGGGAGGGCTCCCTCTTCCTTTCCCACCAACCCAACTGAAAACAAAACAAAACAAAACAAAAACAAACTTAGGGACCAGGAAAAAGCACTCCACCCAAAAAGTAGCCCACATCTTAAAAGCCTCTAGTACCTTCTTCTCCCCACCCCCCGCCCCGTTCCTTTCACAGGGACTGAAATCAGATGCTCTTTTCCTCATTTGTTTCATCTTAGCATTTCCTGAGCTTTCCCTAAAATAAAATACAAACTCTTTCCCATCGTTGGCAAGATCTGGCCACTGCCTGCCCTTGGACCTCACCTCCTTCCACCCTCCCCTTGGTCATAATGTCCCAACACACTAGCCTCTTGCTGCCCTGGAAGTCACCAAGCTTGTCGCTACCTCAGGGCCTTTGCACTTGTCCCCTCTGCTCAAAATGCCCTTCTTTTGGCTGCTTCCTTGCATCATTCTGCTCACATGTCACCTCCTCAGGGAGGCTTTCTCCCTAAAGCAGCTCCCAGCCTTTCTCTCTCATTTTACTCTGTTTGAGTGTCTTCAAAGATTTTGCTTATTCATTTGTTTCTGTATTTCCTGTCCAGCTGCCCCTGCTACAGTGGGAGCTCCTTGGAGGCAGGGGCTTTGTTTTGTGTCTCCTCATGTCTTCAACACCTCAGCCTGGCACCTAGTAGGTCCCTGCTCTTTGGAGTGAATGGAGATAAGCCTCTATGGCCCCCTGTCCTTGAGGGACATATCTGCAGGAGAATGATGAGAAAGCACCCAGGACAAAGTTTGGGAGAGGGAGGAAGAACTGGTACAACCTGAGGGTCGCCAGTAGTTGCCAAGTTGGATCTGTGACTTTGCCAAGTTTTCCACTCTCTGGCTTTTGGCCAGGGGTCGATAGTGGGGAAGCAGATGACTCTGGTGACCCAAGCCTCAACAGAACAGGCTGCACAGGGAGGAGGGGAAGTGGAGTCAACTAAGGACCCTATGGAAGTCATCCTTCTAGCCCCCTGCTTCTGGGCAGGCTGCCCATGATCAAGAGCCTCTCCCATTTCTAAATCTCCTGGGAAGACCCTCCCCACTAGACTGTGAGTTTCCCCATGGTAGGGTCTGTGCTTTTGTCACAGAAGCTGAGGAGCCAAGTATGGTGCCATCCAGGAGGCTCTCAATGATTTATTGTTGAACAAATAACTTTAAGTCTGTCTCTGTTTGTGTAATTGGCACAGCCTTGAAAGTAATCACAGCTCAGCTTCCTGGTCACAGTTTTTTGGTTTCTGGTCCTCTGTGGTGATGGAAAATGAGACCTAATTGTGCGTCAATAGCTGTTATTTACTGAGCGGTTATAATATGCCAGCAGCACATTGAGCACTTGTATGTGTTGTCCTCACAACAGCTGTACCTGGTAGTTACTGTTATGAATATGCCCATTATACAGATGAGGAAACCAAGGCACAGAGAATGCCTTTCCCAAGGCTGAGGCTGTGCTACCTGACTCCAGAGTTGATGCCTTTTGCCTCCAAGACCAGCTGCAGGGATGGGAAGGTGACCAAAGGCTCACTCCATGACTTACCCCAGTGCAACAAGCATTTAAATCTTTACTCTTCATAGGAAGATGAAATTGCAATGTGAGTGCATTGAGAGAAGAGGAGGAGGAGAAGTTGAACAAAGCTGTTCTTTAACCATAAAATGTTATTTCAATCCAGTAAAAGACAAAAAGAATCAAAGAAATCAGAGGACCAAACACCAGATTTTATACGCATTGAAGCACTCAGTAAGTATTGGCAAAGAATCACTATTTTTAAATGTAAAAATTACAGACCATGTGCTTGTTTCCCTTTTTCCTAAGCTGTCTTAAGTTTGAGGTTCCCCTTGGGTGAGGTCTGTGTCTTTTGGGTTCACTGGGTCTCCTATGGTTCTGGCATCACAGTGGGTGCTCAATAGACACTTAGTGACTGAATAATTAAACAAATGCCCGAGATAAGTGATTATGGTGATTACTGGGCAAGTTGTAATTAAAAATAAAAAAAGCTGAGTGCATTTTTTTTTTTTTTTTTTTTACGAATGTCTTTCTTGGGAGTCCAGGCGCGGGAGAAGGGGAGAGAGGGGCTTCTTCCGAAATGCTAAGCTTGGTTCTCAAATCTCATCCAAGTTGACCAACTTGCCAAGCCTTTCCACCCCCAAATTCTTTTTTGTAAAGTACGTGTTATTTGTTTCTGACTGTATATATATATATATATAAAATATATTTATTGTAGAAAATTCAGAAAGTACAGATAAACAGCAAGAAAAAGTTAATCATCTGTAATCCCACCACCCATGAATAATTCACTGCTGATGTTTCAATGTATTTCCTGCCAGTCTAGGGTTTTTGTTTGTTTTTTGTTTTTGCTTTGTTTTGTTTTATACAATCAGCACACTGAACATTCCAGGTTTTTTTTAAGCCTGCTATGTGTATGTAGGGTTTCCCAGGTGGCTCAGTGGTAAAGAACTCGCCTGCCAACTCAGGAGATGCAAGAAACTCTGGTTTGATTCCTGGGTCAGGAAGATCCCCTGGAGAAGGAAATGGCAACCTGCTCCAGTATTCTTGCTAGGGTAACCTCATGGACAGAGGAGCCTGGAGAGCTCCAGTACATGGGGTCACAAAGAATCAGACATGATTGAGCACATAACAACGCATGTGTATGTGGCATGAGCATTTTCTCCCGTCATTAAATGTTCTTCCACAACACAATGTTATGTAGACCCACAGCAGAGCTTGATCATAATTTACTTAACCAGTCCCCCACTATTGGAAATTTTGGACATCAAATTCGTTCCCAATTCATTTCATTATTATAAATAATGTTAATGAATATCCTTGTCCATAAACGATAGTGCACATTCCTTCAAGTGGAATTGTTGAGTCAAAGAGTGTGTCAAATGAGTCAAAGCTCATTTCAGAGCTTTGATTCCCAGTTGCCAGTGCCCCCTCCCCGTTAGGCTGTATGAACTTGCCCTCCAACCAGCAGCCTGTCAGCAAGTCCTGTCTCTCCAAATGCTCTCCAGCTTTTGGTATTCTCGCTCTTTTTTTTAACCCCTGTTAATTTAATGGGTGAAAGAGTCTGTGATTCTAGTAATGAATCCTTATTAGAACCGTGCTGGCCACAAGCAGGGGCTGTTTCAAGGTTTGAGCGGCCTTGTTCAGACCCACAACTTCGGGCACAGATGAGAAAAACAAACGCTTAGGAGTGGGTAGTTGGAGGAGAGAGCAGAGATCTCTTCAGGTTCTGGGGGAGCTTCTAGACTGTCTACCTGAGCCCAGGCTTCTTGGGCATGTGCTCAACTCTTGGGGGCAGAGGGGTGGGGTCTGTCAGTCTCAACAGAAATGAGCTCCTGCTTCCTCCTACCTCTCCGCCCACACCTTGCAGACACCTCTCTCGACAGAGAAGCCTTAGGGATTTCTATGCCATAAATACTACCTGTTTTTCAAGCTCAGCATCCACACTTTGTACCTGGTTTCATTTCCCCGCCTGAGCTATCACTCAGCCCCAGTCAAGGGACACACTGTTTTGCTCTCTGATTCAACTTTTTCCTTTTTCTAGTTGGTTCTAACTAATTTACTTTTTTGGTGTTTATGTTTACCCCTACCTGGTTACAAGAAGAATTGAAGGTGACTAATTTTTTCCTTTTAGGAAATGTACCCTAATCCCAGTCTGATCTCTCTGATCCTTTTCAACTTTAATATCCTCTTTTTTTTTTTTTTTTTAAATAGCTTTAAATTTCTGGGGTAAAAAGATTAACTCACATTCAATAATTATAGTTCAGAAAAATACAAATATAAACAGAATGCAGAAAATTTCAAAACACCCACAGTCTGAGAGCCCTGTATTTGGGTATGAACTGGACTTTAAAAATTAAAAGAATGAATTTAAGTGAAATCCATCAGTTATATCTTTCTGAGCCCACCCCAGCAGACTTTTGGGATGTGTGTGTGGATAGGAGTGTCTTTCATGCCAAGTGATGAGGTATGTGTCTGATTTTATCTGTATGGGCGTGTGGGTGTGTGTGCGCGCGTGCGCACATGCACGTACATTTGTGGGACACGTATCCCTTTAAAGGAGGGCTTGAGTCTACGCAGGTAGACCTTGCTCTATTTGCACACTGAAAGACTGTGTTCATGCTGTCAGCAGACACCTGAATACAGAAAAGTACAGCCAGGTGAGGGGCAGGGCTGACATGTGACATCATCTCTTAAAAAAAAAAATCCGTGGGTGACACCTACTCCCCTCCCATGCCTGCCAGGGAGAGGCACGCCTGCCACCAGAACCTTAGTGACCAAGGGAAACCAAGTGATGAAGAAGTTGAAGGGGCCACCTGTCCTTAGAGCACCAGCCACACTCCCAGGGCCTGGTGGTTCCTGCCATGTACCATGTGGCCCCATCTCTCAGCCCCAGGCCCTTGCTTCTTCCTCCCACCTCTCTCAGATCTGAAATCAGCACAGATCTCCGAGGGCAGGAGCCAAATGGACTAGTCATGGCTGTGCTGCTCAGTCCCAGGAGGCAACCTGCCTGAGCTTGGTGTGGCCAGACAACCGGCAAGAGGAAGCAGCCGTGAATCTCCGGAAGTGGCCATGCTGGCTCCCGACTGGCACCTGTACAGGTGCCGGCTGCCGCCCATGGCACTGTGTCTCACGGAGGGCGGGGCTGGCCGGAGAGGCAGGAAAGAGCTGTTTTGCTGATGAGGTGCCCTCGTGTCACATGGACAGGAGTGCCAGGTAGCTGACTGTGGGTGGAGGAGGGCTCCCCACTGTGCCAGCCTGGCCCGGATGTGAGCCCTGCCTGCCTCTCCAGCCTTACCTCTCAACAGTCTGTCACACCTTTGCACACCCTCTGCCCCAGCCACACAGCTGCTCAGGGCTCCAAACATACCTGCTTGGGTCTCCCCTCCAGGCCTTCGTCCAGGCTGTTCCCAGAAGGCCTCACCTCCCCTTCTTTATTTCTTTGTTGTTTAGCCACTCAGTCGTGTCCGATTCTTTTGCAACCCCTTGGACTATAGCCTACCAGGCACCTCTGTCCATGGGATTCTCTAGGCAAGAATACTGGAGTGGGTTGCCATTTCCTTCTCCGAGGGAATCTTCCCGACCCAGGGATCAAACTTGTGTCTCCTGCATTGGCAGGCAGATTCTTTACCACTGAGCCACCTGGGAAGCCTAAGCAAGTATCACCTCCTCTGAGGACCCTTCCCTGAAGTCCTTCTGCTCCAAACCAGGTTAGATGCCTCCATGTGGGCTCCCACAGCCCTCTTGACTCCTCTGTTGCAGCACTAATCACACTGGATTATAATTATCTTGGTAGACTGTGTGTATGTGTGGGGGTGTTAAATCTATGTTTAATCAACTAGTCTGTTGGAGTCTGGGTTTCTAATTGGGTCACATAGGTTCAAGTCCCAGCTCTGGNTTTGCACACTGAAAGACTGTGTTCATGCTGTCAGCAGACACCTGAATACAGAAAAGTACAGCCAGGTGAGGGGCAGGGCTGACATGTGACATCATCTCTTAAAAAAAAAAATCCGTGGGTGACACCTACTCCCCTCCCATGCCTGCCAGGGAGAGGCACGCCTGCCACCAGAACCTTAGTGACCAAGGGAAACCAAGTGATGAAGAAGTTGAAGGGGCCACCTGTCCTTAGAGCACCAGCCACACTCCCAGGGCCTGGTGGTTCCTGCCATGTACCATGTGGCCCCATCTCTCAGCCCCAGGCCCTTGCTTCTTCCTCCCACCTCTCTCAGATCTGAAATCAGCACAGATCTCCGAGGGCAGGAGCCAAATGGACTAGTCATGGCTGTGCTGCTCAGTCCCAGGAGGCAACCTGCCTGAGCTTGGTGTGGCCAGACAACCGGCAAGAGGAAGCAGCCGTGAATCTCCGGAAGTGGCCATGCTGGCTCCCGACTGGCACCTGTACAGGTGCCGGCTGCCGCCCATGGCACTGTGTCTCACGGAGGGCGGGGCTGGCCGGAGAGGCAGGAAAGAGCTGTTTTGCTGATGAGGTGCCCTTGTGTCACATGGACAGGAGTGCCAGGTAGCTGACTGTGGGTGGAGGAGGGCTCCCCACTGTGCCAGCCTGGCCCGGATGTGAGCCCTGCCTGCCTCTCCAGCCTTACCTCTCAACAGTCTGTCACACCTTTGCACACCCTCTGCCCCAGCCACACAGCTGCTCAGGGCTCCAAACATACCTGCTTGGGTCTCCCCTCCAGGCCTTCGTCCAGGCTGTTCCCAGAAGGCCTCACCTCCCCTTCTTTATTTCTTTGTTGTTTAGCCACTCAGTCGTGTCCGATTCTTTTGCAACCCCTTGGACTATAGCCTACCAGGCACCTCTGTCCATGGGATTCTCTAGGCAAGAATACTGGAGTGGGTTGCCATTTCCTTCTCCGAGGGAATCTTCCCGACCCAGGGATCAAACTTGTGTCTCCTGCATTGGCAGGCAGATTCTTTACCACTGAGCCACCTGGGAAGCCTAAGCAAGTATCACCTCCTCTGAGGACCCTTCCCTGAAGTCCTTCTGCTCCAAACCAGGTTAGATGCCTCCATGTGGGCTCCCACAGCCCTCTTAACTCCTCTGTTGCAGCACTAATCACACTGGATTATAATTATCTTGGTAGACTGTGTGTATGTGTGGGGGTGTTAAATCTATGTTTAATCAACTAGTCTGTTGGAGTCTGGGTTTCTAATTGGGTCACATAGGTTCAAGTCCCAGCTCTGGTACTCACTAGCAGTACGACCTTGGCCAAGTTCCTGACCTTCCTCAGCCTCAGTGTCTCCCTCTCTAAAATGGCAACAAAATACATATCTACCTCACTGGGAAAAATTAACTGAGATCATTTACACGAAGCACTTAGCCTGGATTCACACATAATGGCCATTGTCATTATTCCCAGCATCTGGCAGAATGCTTAGAAAATGTCAGGTGAAGGAGCCGCATCTCTGTGTGTGATGGGCACGTGTGTGTGGATGTGTGGTATAGACCAGGGTGGTGGTATGAGGGGAGAACCAGCCTGTACAGGGAGGCAGGTCCTATAGATGTGTGTGTCCACTCCGAAGGGTAATGGGCTGGTTATTTATGGTCGTGCCTTAAGAAAAAAAAAAAAAAGACAAATCAGTGTTCAGTAATGACAAAGTAATTACCTTTTTATTATTTTTTCAATAGGATTCAGAGGGAGTGTGGGCCTTGGCCATGGTTGGAACATTCAGCCAGGCTTTGAGAATACCCCGATGCTATGAGCTATCCCATTCCAACTGCTTCACTGGGGAAAAGGCTAGAGAGGGCTGAGCAGTAATCCTAAACATGGGAGGGCTTAGAGATTGAGGAAGAGGGCAGCCCAGCCTATAAAACAGTCTCCAGAGGTAGTTCTTCCACGTTCTGGCTGAGTTGTCCACATAGAAGGGGCTGGATTCAGAGCCCAAAACATTTAACAGAGGCCATTTCAGAGTGGGAAACTGAGGCCCAGAGAGAGGAAGTCACTTACTCACCCATGACCATACAGCAAGTTAGTGGTAGAGTGGGAGCAGAGCCCAGGTCCCTTGACTCCATGGGGAATACTCTTTACCACCACACGTCTCACTTGAAAATGGGGGTCTGCCTGGCCCTAGAGCTTTGCTTCAAATTTCTACCTGAAAGGGCTCTGACTTGCTAGAAGGTAATTTTTTTCCCCAGGGTCTTTTAGAGGATGCTTGGAGACATAATTTCAAGGCACCAGGACCCTGGATATGAACTAGACTATATTATGATACCCTGGTTCGATCCCTGGGTCAGGAAAATCCCCTGGAGAAGGACATGGCAACCTACTTCAAGTATTCTTGATTGGAGAATGCCATGGACAGAGGAGCCTGACAGGTTACAGTCCATGGGGTCACAAAAGGATCAGGCTCAACTTAGTGACTAACACAGTATGATAAGCATTATCTATCTACTGAGAGCTAATGGCCAGTGAAGGGACCAAATCAGCTCTAGCCTCTTATTTGTTCATCTGTCAATCCACTCATCCATCCAATCATTCATCCCTCCAAACTTCTGTCAATCTATCCAACCTTCCATCCACACATCCAACTTTCCATCCCTCCCTCCATCCATCTATCCATGCATCAACTCATCCATCCATCTATCCATCCATCCATCTGTTGATCCATCCATTCATTCACTCATCCATCCTTCCATCCATCCATATGTCCATTCATCCATCCACCTACCCAACCGTCCACTCATCCATCCATACATCCAACAAACCTCTGAATGAGTGCCCCCATGTACTAGGTACCTTGATAGAACCTGAGTGTCTGGAGATGCTGAGATGAATAAAACAAAATATTGGGAACAGCCTATGAGGAAAATTTTTATGGCAAAGGAGACTTCTCAGAGACACCTAGAGATAAGTGTAAGTAGATGAGGTGACCAAACAGGGAGTCAAGCCCCTAGAGTTCCAGATCTAGCCCTGTCACTAGCTTGCTAGGTCTTGGATATGTCCTTTCTCTCTTTGCTATGGTTTCTTTGTTTAACAATTGAGGGAGTCAGACTAGCTCGGAGGGCTGGTGGACACCGTGTAGGTAAGATTTCCTAAATGCATAGCTTTTGAGTAGGAAGTTGTAAAGCTCCAAGGGGCCAGGGGACAGGAGCTCTCTTGGTTTACAGTGACAGGATGAGAACAGAAGATGTTGGAAGAATAAGAATGAGGAGATGAAGGATGGGGAAACTGCCCCAGCTCCACTCCACTGTGTAGATCTTCAAAGCATTGATCTGCTTTTCTTAACCTGCTGTGGGTCACCTAGACCTGGATCTCTGATTCCAGGTAACTGACAAGGCCCCTGTCCCTTTGTCCTCCCTTCCCCACCTCTGAGCTCCTGTCTCCCGCAGCTGTGATAACCCACACGTAGCACTCTGCCCTCTGGAATTTATTTTAAGGTCTTAGCTTGTTTATTTATTTTATTTAGAGATTTCTCGGTGCTTTGTGGGGAGGAAAATTCGAATGGGGTGATTATGAAATACTATTTCACCTCGCTGTTCATTCACAACAAACAAAGAGAAATGATTGGTGATTAAAAATGCATTCTCTCTGCTTGTTTTCTTTTGTTTTACCATTATGGAAATATTATAAATACTGAATACTAATCTGGACCTGCAGGGACCTCACAGACCTTCCAGAAACGAAGGCGCCTGCTCTTCCCTGGGGCAACCTCACACTCTCTCATCAGGCCCAAAACTATGGCTCAAACCCTCCTGAGAGGGTCCTAGGCCAGAAGACCCCATTACCGAGTCCTCACTGGACAGAGATAGAAGTTTCCCCACTTCCTTGTCCCATTCCTACTTCAGCAGATCAAGTCGAGGAGAACAAAGCTGTGAGTATTGAGTGCATGTGTGTTCAGCTGCTCAGCAGTGTCTGACTCTTTGCAGCCCCATGGACTGTAGCCCATCAGGCTCCTCTGTCCGTGGGATTCTTCAGGCAAGAATACTGGAATGGATTGCCATGCTCTCCTCCAGGGGATATTCCCCACCCAGCAACTGAACCCATGTCTCCTGCATTGGCAGGCAGATTCTTTACCACGGAGCCACCTGGGAGGCCTGTGAATATGGAGCGCACTTGATTAGTCCAAACGTCATGATCACAGAGCTTAACTCCCAGGATGGGGCTGCCTGCGCCTCCCTGCTCTTCTGTTTCTTGGCTCTGTGACCTTGAGCATATAGCTTTGCTTCTCTGAGCTTCTGTTTTTTCCACTGTAAGATGGGGATGAAAATGGTACCCACGTCATAGGGTCTCTCTGAGGATTAAATGGAATCATAATGGCTCAGGTGGTAAAGAGTCTACCTGCAATTCAGGAAACCCAAGTTCGATCCCTGAGTCAGTAATATCCCCTAGAGGAGGAAATGGCAACCCACTCCAGTATTCTTTCCTGAGAAATTCCATGGGCAGAGGAGCCTGGTGGGCTACAGTCCATGGAGTTGCAAGAGTCAGACATGACTTAGCCACTAAACCACCAGTCACTACCACCATAATATCTTATCACCGGGCCTGGCAAACAGAAGTGCTCCATAAATGTTTGCTCCTATACCGATTAATATACCAAACGCTGGGAGATAGTGAAGGACAGGGAAGCCTGGCGTGCTGTAGTCCATGGGGTCACAAAGAGTCAGACATGACTTAGAGACTGAACAACAATACCGATTAGTACTCTCTCTTCTTTCATGTTTCACTTTCTCCCTCTGGAAGATGAGAGAGATACACTAGCCGTCCTCTAAGCTCCCTCCAGCTTTGATGGGCGAGGCTTCTGTGTGCAGGACAGGGTACCATGGGGACAATCCTCACTCACCTTGACTCTCTCAAAGACCTTGGCCCTTTCCCAGAATGCTGGCTGTAGCTGCCTGGGGCCTTCTATCAGAGTCTGCTTTCCATGGGCTCTTTTTGAACCATAAGCTTGGCACTTCCCCATTTATTTCAATCACAAACAAATAAATAGGAGTCAGAGGGCCCGACCCAGTTCCAAAGTGTTACTCCAAGTCCAGATAAACAGCAAGGTCCGTGGCGTCTGCGTTCCTTTTATCTTTCACTTTATTTAACCAAATGAACTGCTCTCCATGTCCCCTGCGTGTGAGTGTCTCTCTCTGTCATATAAAATACAATCACGCTTGCTTGCTACATGTTTCAGATACTTTATCATTAACATCAATTCCAGCCAAATTAGGAGTTTCTCCCAACATAATTGCCCTTCCCATTATCCAGCACTTTATTTTTTCAAAGCACTTTCCGACCATTAATTAGTTAACCCTTAGGACGCCCCAGAGCCAGCGCTCAATGTCACCCTCCCTGTCTCCCAGCTGGGAAGGGGGAGTTGGGGAGGGGTCAGGTGGTTTGTTAGAAGTCACCCTGGATATGGGGGCTGAAGGTTACAGTAAGACCTTGGTAATCTTCCTTCCAGCCTCAGACCCTCTGTCTGGGCCGGATCTAGGCCCAGGCTGATGGGGCTGGGGGCAGGGGTGGTCCCCAACACTTTTAAATCCACTCATTCCCAATCTTCTCTTTAGCTCACCAAAGGAAAGAGGAAGTGGAATAAAAGATCGACTGGGTGATGGCACCTTCTTTCTTGTGGAGAAACAGAGCAGAGGGAAGGGAACAAAACAGCCACGGGACAAGGGACAAGCAGGTGCTGTGGCTATGACCCAACCCATTGACTTGTTCCGGCACCAACAAGCAGCATTGAATGTCTGAAAGTGAAAGTTGTGTCCAACTCTTTGCAGCCCCATGGACTGTAGCCCGCCAGGCTCCTCTGACCATGGAATTCTACAGGCCAGAACTTCTCCAGGGCATCTTCCCAACCCAGGAATCAAACCCAGGTCTCCTGCATTGCAGGTGGATTCTTTACCAACTGAGCCAGCAGTACTAGGAGGTGCCAAAGTAACAGCCTTACCACCAGAATGTCTGTAAGTAAATGAAGTGCTTTTGGTATAGTTATAACTACTGACAGCCAAAGTAAGGGCAGACGTGGGGGCTGATCACTTGGGCTCTCTCTCATTCCTCCTGCCTAGTGGGGCAGTTCTCTCTGTAATCCTGCCAATACTCCATCCTTTTCTGGTGAGGTGCGGTCATAGTCTTGGTCAGTCCCAAACTAGGTGAGCAGACATCCTAGATGGATTGAGGTGGGAGACATCTGGGGGAAAACAGAGTGATTTATTTCTTGGACACGGTTCTGGCTCGTCAAGATGAACTCTGCTTGAAGCTGCTAAGGATATACTGTCGAACCACCAATATTTTACATTTACAGCCTCTCCATAGTCCTAAGTTCCTTAATGATTTTTTTTTTTCTTAAAATACATGAGCTGGCTCCCACAGGGATGTTGCCAGGAACCTTCAGAGAGGTTTTCCAAGCTGTCGTTAACTCAGAGAACAGTGAATTTCACAAGCTCTTCTATTTCAGCCCCTCTTCTTCCCTCCAGTTGCCTTGAGGTTGGGGCCACATGTGCTAAAGCAGCTTTGCTTGTTGGAGACCAGCTACCAGTCTGGGAATTTCCCCTGCCCTCTCCCTACTCATCCCAGCCCACCATGTTCTATGAAGTCAGACTGCAGGGAGCTTTGGCCACCCGAAGAATAGGCTCATCCAGGGAGCAAAGCTCACACTGACAGTTCACTGTCTGCAGTCATACATCCTAGAGTCTGAATCCCAACTCTGCCACTCACTAGCAAGTGTGACCTTGGGCAAGGTGACCTCTCTAAGCCTCAGCATTTCAATTATGGCGTGTTATTGCGAAGATCGAGTGAGATAACGTAGGTGAAGGTCTTAGCACAGTTCCCAGCTCATAGTGGGTGCTCATTGGACGTGAGCTCTCATTTTGGTCAAGGAGCACATTTCAGGCTTTAGTATGACTTTCATTCTTCCAACCTCCTGCCCCTTATTGTCTTCATCTAATTTCTTTCAGGCTCTGGGTCTGAATATGTAAGCGAGGCGATGTGATTAGACAACACCCGAGTTCTCAAGCTCTTCCTTTTGTGGGAGAGAATAGGCGTAGAAAGAGACCGAGAGCTGGTTGGTCTCAAGCCTCCCATCTGCCATCCCCAAAGTGTTACCTTCCACACGGCCCTTGTGCTTCAAGTCTGGCTCCATTGCTAGTTGTCGTAAGCACCGCAAGGGCAGGGCGATGTCTAGCCCACCCAGGGCTGCATCATGGATCCTATCCAGGTATCTGGCATGTGGCTGCCACACCACAGAGATCAGTGAATACCCGAACTGTCCATTCTTCCTTCTGGGCTAGGACTTTATTTTCCATCTCTTTTAAACTTCTGGGGCTCTATGCAATAGTCAGTAGCTCAAGACAGACAAAAGCTTTGGAGCCCTCTTTCCTTGCTGCCCCTGCTTTTCTAGCTTCCCTAAAAAGGAAGATCCTACTCACTGTCCCCTAAGCAACTATTTTCCTGTAATCACGCACGCATTTGTTCACATATTCACTCAGCAAGTGTTTGCTGGCTGTCAAATGCAGCTAACCTGGGTTGGAATCTTGACTAGCTGGGAGAACTTAGAAAAATGACTTAACCCAGTTGATCCTCAGATACCTCATCTGTAAGAGGGGCTAAGAGTGCTCAGTTCGTGGGCCTGTTGTGAGGAGTTGATAAGACTTAAGGAATGCCCTGCACTTAGCATGGTTCCTGGCACTTAGTAGACCCTGCAGAAATGGGGTCTATTTTTACTGCAGGCAGAACTCAGTGTTAGAACCCTAGAATGTGCAGCTGAATTTGAGTCTCTGTCTGTAAAACTTTCTATAGTGGAAAAAGTCTTCTGTAGAATCATTAGTCCATTTTGGTACCTAAATAATGCAATCCCTGAAGTTTTATGACACATTGTCATCTCACAGAGTGTTCAGCTGGAGATGCTGTCTCTTGCAAGATTGATACCCTCTTTTCATGTGAGAAAATGAAAACTCAGAGAGCTTGTGTGGCTTTCTTCAGGTCACAGAGCAGAGGCATGTGGCTAATCCAAGAACCTCAGACTCAATTTCCAGCACTTTCCTCTACCATTCCCCTCTCTGTCTCATCCCCCTCCACTCCTCCCTCCCCACCTCTTGATGATAACTTTTACTTGCAACAGATGTGGCCTTCTCCAGCACCCTTGACTGGTCACCTGGACTCGATGGGGCTGAGATGCCCCATGCAGTTTCACTGTTAGAGGGAGGCTTACACTAGAGATCCCACAGCTGCCACTTCTGTGACAGCAACAGTAGAAACCACCCATTTCTGTGACCAAGCTTTTCCAGGTGGTGCTGATGGAGTGTGAACAGGTCAAACGTGTTAGAAAAAGAAGGATCAGATTTGGTCTTTAAGAACCCGCCTGCCAAAGCAGGAGATATAAGAGAAGTGGGTTCAATCTCTGGGTTGGGATGATCCCCTGAAGGAGGGCATGGCAACCCATTCCAGCATTCTCACCTGGAGAATCCCGTGGACAGAGGAGCCTGGCAGGCTACAGTCCATGGGGTCACAAAGAGTCAGACATGACTGAAGCAACTTAGCAGGTACCCACCACCCTGTGGCTCTCCTTTCAAGCACCCACTCAGACCTTTACCCATTGTCCCTGAGTCTGGGCACTGAGTAGGCAGCCCTTCATTCAGGTACAACCTGGGCAGCCAAGGGATGGAACCATCTTTCCAGGTGGGTCCTCTGAGGGATAGTGGGCCATGAGCCAGGGAGAGAGGGCCATCCTGAGTGCCCTGCAGCCCCTAGTTCAGTTCTGCTGGAACTGCTGCTCTTCCTCCCCCCACTAATGGCCAGAGGTCAGTGGGGCTCAGCCTTTCAGCATCTCACTGAACCTCATAGACAGAGGCTGTCATCATTCCCATGTCATGGATGGTCAGACTAAGACTTAAAGAGGTGGAAATTCTTAGCTCTGTGCTCCCAGCACCTGGGCTTGTGCCCAGCAGGTACATAGTAGACGCTTGATAAATGCTTGTGAGATAAATAGAAACATGACCAAGAGAGTGAATAAATGAAAGAAAGCAGCTCCTATTAATAGGTGGAAGGAGGAGGGGGAGGTACCATGTGCCAGCCACGTTCTCGAAAATTTCAGTAGCTGTTCACTCTCTGCAGCAATCCTATGGGTAGATACCATCTTCATCACCTTTATACAGGCAAACCAAGATTCAAGGAGATTAAGTCACTCCCTCATGGGCACACACATAGCAGGTGGGGGTAGCTAGGAAATGAACGCAGGTAGTGGGGCTGCAGAACCTGTGTGTATTATCCCTCTATGCCATGGAGGATAAGCAAATGGGGATGGAGGTGGGGAGGAGGGGATGAGGGGCGTACAGGAGCTCTGCCCCCGTGGGTGTCCTTCTGCCTCTGCACCAGCAGTGTTTCCAGCAGCATCCAAGCAGGGGGAAGCATTTTCTCTAAGCTCTGACTGCCCTCCCCGGCACATTCCCACCGTTACCTACACAGGGAATTAAGACTCAAATCCTCGTTTGACACGATGCAGGAGGATGCTAAGTACTTAAGCACTAATTAATTAGTGAGCTGTACCCGCCACCACCAGCCACCGGAGGAAACCTCAAACAGACCCCCAGAGCGTCAGTGCCCTCCCTGTCACAGAGGCCGGAGGCCAAAGCACCAGCAGCCAAGCAAAGGGAGGGAGCAGAGAGGAGGGGGCTGCCCGGGAAGCCCCAGGCCCAGCCTCTGATAAGAACAGAGTCCAGACCAGCTCTGACCCCTGCCTTCCAGGACTCAGAAACCAGTGAGGGCTGGAGTTCTGGGACTCTGCCTTGCCCAAGGCTCTGGAAGAGACTGTTCATCCTGTTTGTCCAATGAAGCCGCAGGCTGTCAAGACAAGGCTGGATTCCAGAGGTTGCACTAACCTCCCATAGTTTCTGGACAGTTTCTGGAGCCTTTTGTTGGGGGCAACACACTGACTGAAACCGCCCTCCCTGGAGGGGCACCGTAGTAACTATTTGCATAAGTTATTTTATGACAGGACGTCTTAGTAAGGAACACAGAACCGATAAACCACCACCAACTGGGAGAGTTTGTGAAAGATCAAAAGGAGATGTCACGTGTCCAACCACCTCCCTAAATCCTCCTCTCTGGCATCCATCTTGACTGAGCAATGCATGTGCCACCAGAAAGGACCCTGAGTCAGAATGATTGGCCAAAAAGCCCCCAGAAAATTATCCATCACAAAACCCAAGACTCTGAGCCACATGGCAGAGCAGTCCTCCTGGTTTCCCGGTTGGGAGCTTCCCAGTACAGTCTCTTGCTTTGTCACATGCATGTCTCTTTGGACAATTCATTTCTGAGCATTAGACAAGAGCCCCCTTTCAGGCCCTGGAAGGGTTCCCCTTCCTACAACATCTTAAGACCAGACGGAAGCATCGTATTACCCCCAGTCAACTGGGATATGTTTCTCAGAGGCTAGACCAAGGGGCAATGGGACCTCCCAATACTGATGGGCAGAGGTATCCTAAAGCCATCTTCACTGAGGGAGCACCAGCTTGGAGTTGAGCTCTTCCCTACCATTGACCTTGCTGGCCAAGGTCAATCTCCCTCACAGGGCAGAGGGTAACTGGAATCTAGGTCTTTGGAATCAGGCTAAGTTTGACTCTCTTTTCTCCTATTTCCCAGCGACGTGCATGACCTCAATGCAAGTCAGTTTCTGAGCCTCAGTTTTCTTAGCCGTATAATGGGACTCACAGATCTGTTCACGGGGATATGTGAGGTGATACATGTCAAGTCCCTTATGTGGGGTGCCAGGCACATAATAATCACTCAATAAATGGTGGGAGTCATAATAGTAGAAGTGACTTAGCAGCAGCAGCAGCAGCAGCAAGGAATCATTGGACTTGACTCTCAATTCTTTGACCATATAGGGTGACAACCATCCTGGTTCATTCAAGTGTGCCATGCATTGTGTGTGTGCTAAGTTGTTCAGTCGTGTCCTACTCCTTGCAACACCATGGACTGTAGCCCGCCAGGCTCCTCGGTCCATGGGCATTCTCCAGGCAAGAATACTGGAGTGGGTTGCCATGCCCTCCTCCAAGGGATCTTCTCAACCCAGGGATCGAACCCGGATCTCCATCACTGCAGCCGGGTTCTTTACCGTCTGAGCCACCAGGGAAACCAGTTCATCGAGACTATCCCAATTTTAGCACTGAAAGTTCCCTGTCACAAGAAACCCTACAGTCCAGAGCAAACAGGGATAGTCAGCCAAACCCCCTGTGGCCTAAAGAGGATGGAGGGGGAGGGGGGACCCAGGTGTGCTGGACAGAAGTGTTCTCCACAATGCCTTCTCTCTAGTCAGGACTCCCTGGGACCCCAGAACCTGAAGCTCCCTCCTCCAAGGTGGCTAGACTCAGGAAGGGCCACAAGTGGCCCCTAGAGTCTGGGACAGAATCTGCGGGCGGCAGGGCCCTGGGGCTGTAGTTCTGATGATATTCCAGCCTGCGTCAGCTCTGAGGCCCACCTCCTACAATATTTGCTTAACAATCAGCCCAGAAACGGCATTGTTCAGGACAAAAATGAAAAACATTGGGCTGGGACTTGTTTTTTCTTTGGCGTCCAAATTCCTCTGGGCCCTTGGGAGGGGAGATGGTATCTCGGCACCGCCACCTCGAGGCCAGGCAGAACCCAGAGTTGGGACATTGGACACCGGGCTTCTACCCCCTGGGACTTGGGGTGTAATTCCTCAGTTTCTCCAGGTGCCCAAGAGGGCAACTTTGCACTGGGAGTTGAATGAGACAGGAGAATATTTGGTTAGGCTAAAATAGCTATCACCTTAAGTGTTTTATTGAAGCCCCTCCAGCTCTCCAGAAAAGTCTCATCCCCATTTTACAGATGAGGAAGTTGAGGCTCAGAGCACTCACCTGAACCAACATCAAAACCAAAGTCAATCAGAGGAGGTGAGAAAGGACATTTTGACTTGGCATCTCAGGGGAGCCAGATTCTTCTCAGAAATGGGCCTTCTCTTCAAACGTGTGTTAGCTCGTTAAACACCTTTATCAAGGTCGGAGGAAGTGTGCTGGAGAAATGAGGACGGGGGACTTTGCCCCTTTCTCCAAAACTCTTGAGCCCTCAGAGAGTCTGGCCACCCTTGTACGAGTACCTACTAGCTTTCCCCCAATCCCACCCAGGAAGAGCCCAGCCTGGAGAAGACCCTCTGCCCAGCCCCAGCCAGGGTAGCCCCACCAGAGGGGGGGCCCCGTCATGCACAGGAGGGAGAGGGCAGGAGGCAGGCCTGGCTCACCTGCCATGGCTGGCAGCTTGGCATGCAGATGGGCGTGGGGTGGGGACTGAATGTGCCCTGGGAGAGGTGTCGGCAGCCATCAGAGGCCTGGCAGGGCCAGAGCCTGTGCTCCTCGAGCCTCTTCTGTGTTCCAGGCACTTTAAAGGCACCACCTCCTGTGTCCTCACAGCAGCTCCTTGATATCTCCTCGTCCACATTCTCAGATTCCAGGAAGAAAAGGAAGGAAATTGAGGCTCAGAAATTCACTGGCTCATGGTCGCCTAAACGCACACTTGAACCCTGCCCTGACTCTCAACTTGGCATAGGCAGGGTTGCCCTCCGACGCTAAGAGATGGTTCTGGGGCCAGGCCTCTAGATTCAAGTCTTTACTCTCTCACTCAGAGCTGCCATACAAATGACATCACTGGTCTATGCCTCCGTTTCTTCATCTGTGAGATGGGGCAATAACACAACCTCCTCCTGGGTTATCATGAGGGCCCAGTGAAATAACGCCGGGCACCTAGGAGGTGCTTGACGGAGGGTGGCCATTGCTGTCACCGCCTGTAGTTAGCGTAATAATTGTATTGCTTGGCGGGGGTCCCCCCAGGACTGGGGGCTCTGTGGGTTCAGGATCCCGTATCAAACTTCAGCCTGGTCCTCCAGCTGCTCCCCACCCCTTGCTGCTCAGAAAGACTCTCTTCAGCCTCAGCCTCCAGTAGCGGCCCATTCTAAATGCCCTGGTCTTGCCAGGGCCACTCAAGACTTCTNGGGTCCCCCCAGGACTGGGGGCTCTGTGGGTTGAGGATCCCGTATCAAACTTCAGCCTGGTCCTCCAGCTGCTCCCCACCCCTTGCTGCTCAGAAAGACTCTTTTCAGCCTCAGCCTCCAGTAGCGGCCCATTCTAAATGCCCTGGTCTTGCCAGGGCCACTCAAGACTTCTGCCTGTGACCTGAACGAGTGGCTCCACGTGGACCCCTGCCCACCAAGGTGCTCCACCTTTGCCTGCTCCATGGTGGGGAGGGGCCTCCCTGGCCTGAGACCTCCTTGGCCCTGGATTCTCACCCCAACTTGCTCTCAAACTCAGGTAAGATTCTTCCCAGCTCTGGGCCTCAGGGCTCCCATCTTGCATTTGAAAGCAAGATTGAATGAGCCCCAAAGGTCCCCAGAGGCTAAAATCTGGGACCCCCAGACTCTCCAAGCTGAGGAAGGAGGAACAGTAAATCCAGACACCTTCAGGCTCTCCTGAAATTCTGCAACTGCCTCCTGAAAGGACAGGGGCCCCAGGCTGGCCCTGCTCACCTGCTGTCCTGCAGCAGTGGATTTGAGGCTATCAAAGGTCCCGATTCCTTCCTGTGACTCCCAAGGTTCCCCTTGGTGTGACCCTGCCACCCTCTCCTCCTTCTTCTTTGGCTCCCCCTGCCTGGACACATGGCTTTCTGCTTTCCTGCCAAACACCCTGTGGTCTGGGCCCTGGCCTTTGCTGGTGGCATGGCATTTTCACGGCACCAGGCTTTTCTTGACCGGCCCCTGCCCCTACTGCTTTGTTGTCAAGTCTCCTGGCCCCCTGACCTAGTCTTGGTCATGTGACCCGCCTCCAAGCTTCCAGAAACCCTTGTTTTTCCTGAGTATAAGACCACCTGGTCCCTGCCCTCATGCAGCTCAGCCTCCAGGGGAGGAAATGAGGGAAACCCACAATTCATTCACTCATTCAGTTCATTCATTCATTCAATTCATTCTTCATCCAACCAGTATTTATTGGGCATCTCTATGGGCTGCTACCCAGAGAGGGCTAGCCTCAAAGCTGAGCCTGAGGTGCCTGCACCCCTGGGGACTAGAGACCTGGGGTCCTGGAGGGCACAGGCAGTGGCGGAGCGGTGGGGGGGGGGGAGGCGGAGAGGCGGTCGTATTATTTAAAAAGTGCTACAGGAATATGTGATGTGATCTATACCCCCACAGGCTTGAGTGCACTCCCAGGGCCAGGACTGCGTGTTAATAATTTTTTCTCTTCCTCCACTCCATCAAGTTCAGCACAGGGCTTGGCACACCATAGAGGCTCCGTCAGCGCAGGCTGAAGAGAACTGTTGGGTGCTGTGTGTTCTACATTAGCGTTTTGTGAGTTCCAGGTGGGAAAGGGAGATTACTGTGAGCTGCAGCAGTCAGAGAGGACTTCTTGGAGGAGGTGTCAGGAGCAGGGCCTTGAGGACTGTAGAGTCTCAAAAGTTGGCAGGAAGGAGGACAGATATTTTCCAGGCATAGTTAGAACTAGGATAGAGATGGGAGGAACAGGGCTGTGGAGTTGAAGGCAAGGTGGGAGCAAATGGGGCATCTGCATAAACACAGACGGTCCTGTCTGTGAATTTCATTTGGGAAAGATCCAGACTGCCCATCTGACCACCACCATGCCTGGGGCCCCCTAAGTTTTGCTCTGGCTGGGGGTGACTGGGAGCCCCAGTTCTTGTGCACAGGGCAACTGATGCCTGTTTGTCAAAGACATGGGGCCCTGCCCCCAGCCCCAGAACATGGGGAGTGCCCTGGGCAGGGCTTGCCCAGGCCTGGCATTCAGACTGCACCCTCCGCCCTGGGACATCCTGTACCAAGGAGGGCCTATTAAAGGGACAAAGGTCTTCATGGGGTGCAAGCACCCCAGCTCAGCCCTGGCAGCCGGCCCAGGCTTGGGCTGCTGCAGGAACCCCAACTCTCAGCCCTGGCAGCTCAGACGTCAGGGAAGAGACGGAAGAAGCAGGGTCCTGGGTCTCCCTTCCTTGGGGCAGGACCCCCCATTATGTGAGGACAGGACGCAAAAACAGCAGGTGCTTCCTACTTGGCAGGGCACAGGCAGGAGTTGGGAGACAAGGCACTCGAAAGCATGGAGCCTGGAGTCCAGCAGTTTTAAATTCAAAACATTTTTAATATCATTTCATTATATAGGTATTCCTTAAAATCATGTTGGGCTTCCCTGGTGGCTCAGTGGTAAAGAATTAGCCTGCCAGTGCAAGAGACAAAAGTGATGCCGATTTGATCTCTGGGTGGAGAAGATACCCTCGAGAAGGAAATAGCAGCCCACTCTAGTATTCTTGCTTGGGAAATCCCATGGACAGAGGAGCGTGGTGGGCTGCAGTCCATGGGGTCTCAAAAGAGTTGGATGTGACTTAGTGACTAAACAATAACAACGAAAGCATATTGTTTTTCTTTTAATTTAACTTTTTTGGTCATACCGAGTAGCATGTGAGAACTTAGTTCCCCAACCAGGAACTGAACTCAAGCCGCTACAGTGGAAGTGCAGGATCTTAACCACTGGACCACCAGCTGCTGCTGAGGCTGCTAAGTCACTTCAGTCGTGTCCAACTCTGTGCGACCCCATAGATGGCAGCCCATGTCCCTGGGATTCTCCAGGCAAGAACACTGGAGTGGGTTGCCATTTCCTTGAATCTTAACTCAGCCCCTACTCACTATGTGAGCTTGGGCAAGTGACTCGACCTCTCTGAGCTTCAGTTTGCTCATAGCTGAGTAAACCGGAGTTAAGCGCAACATGTATTATTCATGATTCCTTAAGAAAATGCCTGAAAACACTACAAAGTACCTATTAATGGCACAAAGTTGGGGCACAAAGGGATAACTTGCGTGTTGTGCTGTGGAGAGAAGGATGGACAGTTGGATAGCACAGGTTGGTTGTGGGCCATTCCTGCAGTTCCTGGCAAAAAGGAAGCAGCTTTGAGATTCTTGGGGAGACAAGAGGTTGTAACCTCTCTCCAGAGGTTCCCCAGGGAGTCAGCAAGGGGTGGGAGTGCTCCAGGGGCCCTGGAGATGCCCCATGGGGTGGGGGCTGCACGGAGCGTTCCTCAGGTCAGCACGAGACCCAGGCTCCCTATCGCTGCATCAGGGCGTGGGGGCAATCAGCTGTTAGAAAGTGGACCTGGGTTTTATTATTGCTGAATGTTATCATTCTTGATAAGAACTAGATTAAAAGGAGGGAGGGGGAGGCACAGGTGGGGGTAAAGGGGTGGGGGTGAAGCAAAGGGCAGCGCCGGTCATGCTGAGCAAGCCCTCAGCTGCTTTGGGGGCCCTAGCTAGAGTCTGGCCAGGACCCCACAAGCCAGGCCTCTTCCTGGGGGTAGGGGTGAGGGGCCTGGGAGAAATGGGGATGCAGAGATGGGAGAGGAGCTGCAGGCACCTGCCTGGTGGAGCGGGGGGTGGGAACTCCGTGAGCTGAGGGCTCCTGCAGGGGGACATGGCCCCCCAGCTGGTCTTCTTGACTGTCAGCTGTCACCAGGGGCTGCCTGTTGAAGTGACCAAAGCGAGGGACACATCTGAGTGCTAGTCCAGCTCTGCCGCTTACAAGGCAGGTGACCCTGGGCCAATGACCAGCTCTCTAGCCTTGCTTTCCTAGTCTGTGATGCTGATCGCTCTGCCTCCTCCAAGGTTCAGGGTTCCAGGAGGTGAAGGAGGCGGAGAGCCTGCCACACTGAATCAGTCTTCTCTCCCTCTGCCAGGTTCTTTGAAACTGTCACTGTTGTGCCTGCCTTATCCCTGGTCCCTCTCCCTCCTGCCATCACAGGGACCTGGCCCTGGGACCCGCTGACCCTCTGCCCAGTTCTCCCCAAAGCTTCCAGGCCCTTCACCTCCATGGGAGGCACCCAAGGCCTGTAGTCTCATTTTACAGATGGGAAAGTAAAGTCTAGAGTGGAATAGTGGCCTGCCCAAGACTGGATTTGTAATTAGGGAGTCCTGGCTTTCTGTTCAGGGCACTTCCACCTTCTTGGCCAACATCCTTGGTCCTGTGATACCTAGCAGCGATGGCAGCTTGGCCTAGAAGGATTGCAGAGTGCTGGGGTGTCAGGTTAGTGTGGCTTCAGGGCCCCCAGTCCCCTAGGTATCTCTGCCCAGGGCCAGGACTCCCCACGATGGGCCCCACAGGCATTCCTTGCCATCAGGGAAGGCTATAAAAAGCAACACTTTTCAGCCCCAGAGTGTGACCTGTGCGACTTCACAGAATCCAGAGAAAAACAAGAGATAACCTTGGGAAGGCCTGACCTTCAGGCAGGGCACAAGAGGGAAGGGGGCACCTCCAGGCTGTAGCTTGGCTTGAGTCTGAGGTGGGGCATGGAGCATGGTGCAAAATGAAAAACAGAGCTTCTAGACAGTA
>SJYA01002264.1:1594516-1621228 GCA_006410615.1 Neotragus moschatus | reverse complement strand
GGGGGGGGGGAGGCGGAGAGGTGGTCGTATTATTTAAAAAGTGCTACAGTAATATGTGATGTGATCTATACCCCCACAGGCTTGAGTGCACTCCCAGGGCCAGGACTGCGTGTTAATAATTTTTTCTCTTCCTCCACTCCATCAAGTTCAGCACAGGGCTTGGCACACCATAGAGGCTCCGTCAGCGCAGGCTGAAGAGAACTGTTGGGTGCTGTGTGTTCTACATTAGCGTTTTGTGAGTTCCAGGTGGGAAAGGGAGATTACTGTGAGCTGCAGCAGTCAGAGAGGACTTCTTGGAGGAGGTGTCAGGAGCAGGGCCTTGAGGACTGTAGAGTCTCAAAAGTTGGCAGGAAGGAGGACAGATATTTTCCAGGCATAGTTAGAACTAGGATAGAGATGGGAGGAACAGGGCTGTGGAGTTGAAGGCAAGGTGGGAGCAGATGGGGCATCTGCATAAACACAGACGGTCCTGTCTGTGAATTTCATTTGGGAAAGATCCAGACTGCCCATCTGACCACCACCATGCCTGGGGCCCCCTAAGTTTTGCTCTGGCTGGGGGTGACTGGGAGCCCCAGTTCTTGTGCACAGGGCAACTGATGCCTGTTTGTCAAAGACATGGGGCCCTGCCCCCAGCCCCAGAACATGGGGAGTGCCCTGGGCAGGGCTTGCCCAGGCCTGGCATTCAGACTGCACCCTCCGCCCTGGGACATCCTGTACCAAGGAGGGCCTATTAAAGGGACAAAGGTCTTCATGGGGTGCAAGCACCCCAGCTCAGCCCTGGCAGCCGGCCCAGGCTTGGGCTGCTGCAGGAACCCCAACTCTCAGCCCTGGCAGCTCAGACGTCAGGGAAGAGACAGAAGAAGCAGGGTCCTGGGTCTCCCTTCCTTGGGGCAGGACCCCCCATTATGTGAGGACAGGACGCAAAAACAGCAGGTGCTTCCTACTTGGCAGGGCACAGGCAGGAGTTGGGAGACAAGGCACTCGAAAGCATGGAGCCTGGAGTCCAGCAGTTTTAAATTCAAAACATTTTTAATATCATTTCATTATATAGGTATTCCTTAAAATCATGTTGGGCTTCCCTGGTGGCTCAGTGGTAAAGAATTAGCCTGCCAGTGCAAGAGACAAAAGTGATGCCGATTTGATCTCTGGGTGGAGAAGATACCCTCGAGAAGGAAATAGCAGCCCACTCTAGTATTCTTGCTTGGGAAATCCCATGGACAGAGGAGCGTGGTGGGCTGCAGTCCATGGGGTCTCAAAAGAGTTGGATGTGACTTAGTGACTAAACAATAACAACGAAAGCATATTGTTTTTCTTTTAATTTAACTTTTTTGGTCATACCGAGTAGCATGTGAGAACTTAGTTCCCCAACCAGGGACTGAACTCAAGCCGCTACAGTGGAAGTGCAGGATCTTAACCACTGGACCACCAGCTGCTGCTGAGGCTGCTAAGTCACTTCAGTCGTGTCCAACTCTGTGCGACCCCATAGATGGCAGCCCATGTCCCTGGGATTCTCCAGGCAAGAACACTGGAGTGGGTTGCCATTTCCTTGAATCTTAACTCAGCCCCTACTCACTATGTGAGCTTGGGCAAGTGACTCGACCTCTCTGAGCTTCAGTTTGCTCATAGCTGAGTAAACCGGAGTTAAGCGCAACATGTATTATTCATGATTCCTTAAGAAAATGCCTGAAAACACTACAAAGTACCTATTAATGGCACAAAGTTGGGGCACAAAGGGATAACTTGCGTGTTGTGCTGTGGAGAGAAGGATGGACAGTTGGATAGCACAGGTTGGTTGTGGGCCATTCCTGCAGTTCCTGGCAAAAAGGAAGCAGCTTTGAGATTCTTGGGGAGACGAGAGGTTGTAACCTCTCTCCAGAGGTTCCCCAGGGAGTCAGCAAGGGGTGGGAGTGCTCCAGGGGCCCTGGAGATGCCCCATGGGGTGGGGGCTGCACGGAGCGTTCCTCAGGTCAGCACGAGACCCAGGCTCCCTATCGCTGCATCAGGGCGTGGGGGCAATCAGCTGTTAGAAAGTGGACCTGGGTTTTATTATTGCTGAATGTTATCATTCTTGATAAGAACTAGATTAAAAGGAGGGAGGGGGAGGCACAGGTGGGGGTAAAGGGGTGGGGGTGAAGCAAAGGGCAGCGCCGGTCATGCTGAGCAAGCCCTCAGCTGCTTTGGGGGCCCTGGCTAGAGTCTGGCCAGGACCCCACAAGCCAGGCCTCTTCCTGGGGGTAGGGGTGAGGGGCCTGGGAGAAATGGGGATGCAGAGATGGGAGAGGAGCTGCAGGCACCTGCCTGGTGGAGCGGGGGGTGGGAACTCCGTGAGCTGAGGGCTCCTGCAGGGGGACATGGCCCCCCAGCTGGTCTTCTTGACGGTCAGCTGTCACCAGGGGCTGCCTGTTGAAGTGACCAAAGCGAGGGACACATCTGAGTGCTAGTCCAGCTCTGCCACTTACAAGGCAGGTGACCCTGGGCCAATGACCAGCTCTCTAGCCTTGCTTTCCTAGTCTGTGATGCTGATCGCTCTGCCTCCTCCAAGGTTCAGGATTCCAGGAGGTGAAGGAGGCGGAGGGCCTGCCACACTGAATCAGTCTTCTCTCCCTCTGCCAGGTTCTTTGAAACTGTCACTGTTGTGCCTGCCTTATCCCTGGTCCCTCTCCCTCCTGCCATCACAGGGACCTGGCCCTGGGACCCGCTGACCCTCTGCCCAGTTCTCCCCAAAGCTTCCAGGCCCTTCACCTCCATGGGAGGCACCCAAGGCCTGTAGTCTCATTTTACAGATGGGAAAGTAAAGTCTAGAGTGGAATAGTGGCCTGCCCAAGACTGGATTTGTAATTAGGGAGTCCTGGCTTTCTGTTCAGGGCACTTCCACCTTCTTGGCCAACATCCTTGGTCCTGTGATACCTAGCAGCGATGGCAGCTTGGCCTAGAAGGATTGCAGAGTGCTGGGGTGTCAGGTTAGTGTGGCTTCAGGGCCCCCAGTCCCCTAGGTATCTCTGCCCAGGGCCAGGACTCCCCACGATGGGCCCCACAGGCATTCCTTGCCATCAGGGAAGGCTATAAAAAGCAACACTTTTCAGCCCCAGAGTGTGACCTGTGCGACTTCACAGAATCCAGAGAAAAACAAGAGATAACCTTGGGAAGGCCTGACCTTCAGGCAGGGCACAAGAGGGAAGGGGGCACCTCCAGGCTGTAGCTTGGCTTGAGTCTGAGGTGGGGCATGGAGCATGGTGCAAAATGAAAAACAGAGCTTCTAGACAGTAATTGGAATTATTATTTAGTAGTTATTATTAATCATTAATTTATTTTAAGTCATTTTTATTTTTCTGTTTCTAGTTTTTATTCATCTTGTTTCTTTTATTCTTTATCATCAAAGGAAAATTTTTTTTGGCTGTCTCGAGTGGCATGTGGGATCTTAGTTGCCTGACCAGGGATTGAAGCTGGGTCCCCTGCAGTGGAAGCACAAAGCTGGACAGCCAGGGAAGTTCCTTAATTACTAGTTTAATTTCGCATGCATGTGCACGTGCTGTTGTGTCCGACTCTTTGGGACCCCATGGACTGTAGCCCTCCGCGCTCCTCTAGTCATGGGATTTCCCAGGCAAGAATACAGGGGTGAGTTGCCATTTCCTTCTCCAGGGGATCTTCCCGACCCAGGGATTGAATCCGAGTCTCCTGTGTCTCCTGCATTGGCAGGTGGATTCTTTACCACTGAGCCACCTAGGAAACCCGATTTAACTTTAAGCTAATATTATTAGAGCCACTGAATATTCAGCCGTGGCCATAGGCTGGTTCTGTGCGTTGATCCTCTCGTCCTCCCAAGTCCCGATGAGGTAGCTCTTTTTTTAAATCCTATTTGACAGACCAGGGAACTGAGACTCAGAGAGGACCAAAAGCTTGTGCAAGGTCACAGCCAGAAAGGAGAGGGATGGGCTGAACAGCCCCCACCTCATGCTGTCCCACGCAGCACGCTCCAGCTCCAGGTGCATCCTCTCCGCTCTTCAAGCACTCTGGGCTGTCTGCTGCAGACCTTCACACCTGCTGTGCCCTCTGACCCAGGGGCTTGTCTCTTCTCTTCCCACCTCCTCACCCCTCAGATTTCAGCTGGAATGTCACTTCCTTCCGCAGGCCTCCCCAGACAACCTCGCTTAATCATTCAGTCGACACATATTTATTGAGCAGCTGCTACGTGCCAAACACTGTTCTGGGTGCTGGTGACACAGTAGTGAAAAGAAGTGACAAAATCATCTGTCCTCGAGGGGCTGGTAGATCAATGAACCCTGAGCTCCTCTAGCTGGGAGAGACATTGCCCTGTGTTGGAGGTGGGGGGAGATGAAGCCACAAGATAAACCTAGCACATCATCTCAGTATGTCAATTTCTCACTTAGCTTGGGGGGAGGGGCTGGGAGGAACATTATCTAAGCAACACAGATCCATGATAGCAGTAGTCCCCAGCCTTTTTGGCACCAGGGACTGGTTTCATGAAAGACAGTTTTTCCCTGGACCAGTGAGGGAGAAGGGTAGTGGTTTGGGGATGATTCAAGTGCATTTACATTTAGTGTGCACTTTATTTCTATTATTATTGCAACAGCTCCTCCTCTGATCATCAGGCATTAGACCCCAGAGGCTGGGGACACTTGCATCATAGGATAGCACCAGGCCACTCTGGTAAGGAGCTGCCCTTAGTGGCGCTTTGGGGGAGATGGTTTGAGACTTCGTGCCCTGACAATGGGGCTGACCCAACCTGAGCAAGCCAGGTGTCCAAAGGACTGGGGCTAATCTCCTCTGGCCAAGTTCAGAGCCAGGGAGGCCAGAAGGGGAGAGAAGCCAAGAGCCCAACTTCGAGGCAGGCTTTCATTCTGTTGGCTCTGCCCACCTCCTCAGGGTCATCGTTTCCTTGTTGGTAAAATGATGGGCTTGTTCTAGAGCCTCTCTAGGGTCCCAGCAGGTCCGAAAAACCTGTGGGACTCTAAGGCCAGATGTTGTCAACCTGCTTCCTCTGGTCCCGTCCCATCTTCCCATGGGCTTGCCTCTCCCCACTACCCACCCCTACTCTCAGCATGCGTCCAAGTGGTACTCCTGCCCGAGACCCAGCTGAAGGCAAAGACCCTGCCCCACCCCACGCCCAGGCTCAGAGGGAAGAAGGAGGAGAGGCAGGAGGAAGGTCACATTTCTTACTTGGCCCGCTGCCTGGTTTTCATTAGGCCTGCTGCCTAATTTTCCTGGGCGGCGCTGGCTGTCTTGGCAAGTCTTTCCTCTTTCTTAAGCATTTTGGAGGAAAGAGGCGTCGCGCCCCGGCCCCCTCACTGCGGGTATCGTGGCCTGCAGTTCTTCCCGCTGTGTCACCTCGACGCCTCTTCCTGCAGTGCCAGCCCACGTCCCCTTTTCCTGGAGTCCCCAGGCACAGAGAATGGCAGCTCAGACTTGACTAATAATCAGTAATTATGACCATTAGCATTCACTGAGAACTTACTAAGTGCCAGGCCCTGTGAACTCAGTAACTTCCCCCCGCAACCTTCTTGAGGTGTGGACTATTATCACTCCCATTTTAAGATGGAGGAATCNGAGAATGGCAGCTCAGACTTGACTAATAATCAGTAATTATGACCATTAGCATTCACTGAGAACTTACTAAGTGCCAGGCCCTGTGAACTCAGTAACTTCCCCCCGCAACCTTCTTGAGGTGTGGACTATTATCACTCTCATTTTAAGATGGAGGAATCGTGGCTCAGAGATAGCAGGTGATGGAACCAGGACCCCAAAATCAATGCCTCTAAAAACTTTTCCATGTGGACTCAAAGAGCCTATGAATGCCCTTTGTTACTTGTTGTTCAGTTGCTAAGTCATGTCCGACTCTTTGCGCCCCTGCTGCAGCACGCCAGGCTTCCCTCTCCTTCTCTGTCTCTCGGAGTTTGCTCAAATTCATGTCCATTGAGTCAGTGATGCAATCTAACCGTCTCATCCTCTGCCGCCTCCTTCTCCTTTTGCCTTCAGTCTTGCCCAGCGTCAGGGTCTTTTCCAATGAGTTGACTCTTTGCATCAGGTGGCCAAAATATTAAAGCTTCTCCTGGCTAAATGCACACCTACCACCTCCCCCGCCCCGCCCCCTGCTGCCAACACACCTTTGTCTTCTAGAACTTTCCCTGTCAGTTCCAGAATAGCATTTTTTCCTCAAGGTTAAGGAGCCAAAGCCCCAAACACAATGCCCTTGGGGTAGTAAACTGGGAAAGATTGAATGCATTTTAAAGATGAGGAAAGTGGGGCTGCCCGGGCAGGACTTCTGGGCCCCAAAGCTGATATCTAGAGACCTCAAGGGCTGGGCCTCTTTCAGGGATCAAGAATGATGAGACCAAGGAGAAACTGAGCCATCTGGGAAAGGGTGAGGACAGTCAGGGTCCAGCTGGGGAAACCCCCAGCCCCCAAATCCCAGACAAGCAGAGTCATAGAGCTGATGCTGAAAGTGATTTAGTCCCCACTGTGGACTGAATCCTCCCGTGGGCAGAAACACTTGGCGAGAAGCAGGGGAAAGACTACTTGGAAGTCTAGTTGATGCCCTAGCTAGACGGGGGAGGCATGGGCCCTTTCCAGTCTGAAGGGGGAGGGAGCATGCTGCTATCACCAGCCACGCCACCACCTGCTTCAGGAAGAAATAACTTTCCCCTGGACCCAGAGCTCAGCCGGTCCCAGTAGGCTGCCCAGCATCTCGGGGGGCCAGGCCGGCAATAAAAATCCCGCAGTGGTGACTGCAGTGGTCAGAGTCAAAGAGAAAGAAGGAGAGAGAGAGAAAGAGAGAGAGGAGGGGGAAGAAAACCCCTCTAGTGCCTGACATTCCTTTTAGGATGCCCATAAAAGATAATGTGACCTGTAAAATCTGCAAGCTGCTTCCCAACCAGTGGTGCCCGGGCCCCACACCCCACTCCCACCTCCACTCTCCTGCCCTCCGGCCTAGTCTGCTACCCTGGTGGTCCCACGGGGCTCAGGCCATCAGACCACTGGGGACCCTAGGGCTGAGGGAGGTGGCCAGCCCCAAGACCCCACGGTGTGCCGAAGTGAGTGATGATGGTGAGGGCCCCTTCCTCCCCCTCCTCCTCTGCACCCCCTTTGCCCTGGCCCTCGGGTCAGCAGGGTTGCTGTTGCCAGGCCAGGGGGCGGAAATGTGCCGGGGCAGATCCTGGCTCTCCTCTCCCAGGTGAGTCACCCCCGTGGGAGTGTGTTGATGAGTCTGAATCCTGGCTCTTTGTTTTCGGCTCCTGGGAATTCATACAATGGGGCAGACACCCTGTGCCCTAGAAGCCTGGGTTCTAGTTCCAGCGTCACCACTGGCCGGCTGCTTGAAACCATGTAAGTTCTGAGCTGCTTTCGGCCTCAGTTTCTCTACCTTTAAAATGGAAGCGAAACATCTTGCCCTTTGTCATTTTGCAAGAAGGTAATAGTAATAAAGGGCTGCCCTGATGGCTCACCAGTCAAGAATCTGCTTGCCAATGCAGAAGACCCAGGTTCGATCCCTGGATTGGGAAGATGCCCTGGAGAAGGAAATGGCAACCCACTCTAGTATTCTTGCCTGAGAAATCCCATGGACAGAGGAGCCTGGTGGACTACAGTTCCTGGGGTTTCAAAGAGATCAGATACGACCTAGGAATTAAACAACAACAACAAACAATAAAGCGAAAGAGTGTGTCATAGCACGGGATGATGACAACAGCCATTACACTGAGCACCTACTATGTGCCAGAGGCCAGACTAAGAGGTTTATAACCTTCCAACCATCTTATGAAGCCTCAGATCCGCCCAAACCCCGCGNACCTAGGAATTAAACAACAACAACAAACAATAAAGCGAAAGAGTGTGTCATAGCACGGGATGATGACAACAGCCATTACACTGAGCACCTACTATGTGCCAGAGGCCAGACTAAGAGGTTTATAACCTTCCAACCATCTTATGAAGCCTCAGATCCGCCCAAACCCCGCGTTTTTTTAAGGAGGAAACTGAGACTCAGAGAGATTAAGTAACTCGCCAGAGGCCCCATGACTCTCATGACCAACCACCAGGCTCCCTGGCCTCCCACAGTGGGAGCTAAGGACATCCTGTGAATGCCAGGCACGGCGACCACTGTGCTGGCTGAACCCTCCCTTTTCTTCCAGGTGGGGGCCAGTCCTGAGCATTAAACCAGGTGTTCCCCTCCCCAGCTTGGTCTCCAAGGGGCCCGCCCCTGCCGTGGGTTGGACAGGGTTGAACTCTGTCTCCTAAAGCTCACAGGTACACACGTCACAGCTGGGAAGCCTTTCAGATCTGTAGTTCTGCTTGGGGAAGGCCCCGCCAGCCAGGTTTCCCAATTTCCTAAACTCCATGTCTTCGCCTTGAGTTCCAGGGACTTTCCTGGCGGTCCAGTGGTTAAGATTGAAGGGGGCACAAGTTCGATCCCTGGTGGGGGAATCTAAGAGCCTCCATGCCCATGGGGTGACCAAAAAAATAAAACATCTTGAAANAAGGACTGGGGCTAATCTCCTCTGGCCAAGTTCAGAGCCAGGGAGGCCAGAAGGGGAGAGAAGCCAAGAGCCCAAGTTCGAGGCAGGCTTTCATTCTGTTGGCTCTGCCCACCTCCTCAGGGTCGTCGTTTCCTTGTTGGTAAAATGATGGGCTTGTTCTAGAGCCTCTCTAGGGTCCCAGCAGGTCCGAAAAACCTGTGGGACTCTAAGGCCAGATGTTGTCAACCTGCTTCCTCTGGTCCCGTCCCATCTTCCCATGGGCTTGCCTCTCCCCACTACCCACCCCTACTCTCAGCATGCGTCCAAGTGGTACTCCTGCCCGAGATCCAGCTGAAGGCAAAGACCCTGCCCCACCCCACGCCCAGGCTCAGAGGGAAGAAGGAGGAGAGGCAGGAGGAAGGTCACATTTCTTACTTGGCCCGCTGCCTGGTTTTCATTAGGCCTGCTGCCTAATTTTCCTGGGCGGCGCTGGCTGTCTTGGCAAGTCTTTCCTCTTTCTTAAGCATTTTGGAGGAAAGAGGCGTCGCGCCCCGGCCCCCTCACTGCGGGTATCGTGGCCTGCAGTTCTTCCCGCTGTGTCACCTCGACGCCTCTTCCTGCAGTGCCAGCCCACGTCCCCTTTTCCTGGAGTCCCCAGGCACAGAGAATGGCAGCTCAGACTTGACTAATAATCAGTAATTATGACCATTAGCATTCACTGAGAACTTACTAAGTGCCAGGCCCTGTGAACTCAGTAACTTCCCCCCGCAACCTTCTTGAGGTGTGGACTATTATCACTCTCATTTTAAGATGGAGGAATCGTGGCTCAGAGATAGCAGGTGATGGAACCAGGACCCCAAAATCAATGCCTCTAAAAACTTTTCCATGTGAACTCAAAGAGCCTATGAATGCCCTTTGTTACTTGTTGTTCAGTTGCTAAGTCATGTCCGACTCTTTGCGCCCCTGCTGCAGCACGCCAGGCTTCCCTCTCCTTCTCTGTCTCTCGGAGTTTGCTCAAATTCATGTCCATTGAGTCAGTGATGCAATCTAACCGTCTCATCCTCTGCCGCCTCCTTCTCCTTTTGCCTTCAGTCTTGCCCAGCGTCAGGGTCTTTTCCAATGAGTTGACTCTTTGCATCAGGTGGCCAAAATATTAAAGCTTCTCCTGGCTAAATGCACACCTACCACCTCCCCCGCCCCGCCCCCTGCTGCCAACACACCTTTGTCTTCTAGAACTTTCCCTGTCAGTTCCAGAATAGCATTTTTTCCTCAAGGTTAAGGAGCCAAAGCCCCAAACACAATGCCCTTGGGGTAGTAAACTGGGAAAGATTGAATGCATTTTAAAGATGAGGAAAGTGGGGCTGCCCGGGCAGGACTTCTGGGCCCCAAAGCTGATATCTAGAGACCTCAAGGGCTGGGCCTCTTTCAGGGATCAAGAATGATGAGACCAAGGAGAAACTGAGCCATCTGGGAAAGGGTGAGGACAGTCAGGGTCCAGCTGGGGAAACCCCCAGCCCCCAAATCCCAGACAAGCAGAGTCATAGAGCTGATGCTGAAAAGTGATTTAGTCCCCACTGTGGACTGAATCCTCCCGTGGGCAGAAACACTTGGCGAGAAGCAGGGGAAAGACTACTTGGAAGTCTAGTTGATGCCCTAGCTAGACGGGGGAGGCATGGGCCCTTTCCAGTCTGAAGGGGGAGGGAGCATGCTGCTATCACCAGCCACGCCACCACCTGCTTCAGGAAGAAATAACTTTCCCCTGGACCCAGAGCTCAGCCGGTCCCAGTAGGCTGCCCAGCATCTCGGGGGGCCAGGCCGGCAATAAAAATCCCGCAGTGGTGACTGCAGTGGTCAGAGTCAAAGAGAAAGAAGGAGAGAGAGAGAAAGAGAGAGAGGAGGGGGAAAAAAACCCCTCTAGTGCCTGACATTCCTTTTAGGATGCCCATAAAAGATAATGTGACCTGTAAAATCTGCAAGCTGCTTCCCAACCAGTGGTGCCCGGGCCCCACACCCCACTCCCACCTCCACTCTCCTGCCCTCCGGCCTAGTCTGCTACCCTGGTGGTCCCACGGGGCTCAGGCCATCAGACCACTGGGGACCCTAGGGCTGAGGGAGGTGGCCAGCCCCAAGACCCCATGGTGTGCCGAAGTGAGTGATGATGGTGAGGGCCCCTTCCTCCCCCTCCTCCTCTGCACCCCCTTTGCCCCGGCCCTCGGGTCAGCAGGGTTGCTGTTGCCAGGCCAGGGGGCGGAAATGTGCCGGGGCAGATCCTGGCTCTCCTCTCCCAGGTGAGTCACCCCCGTGGGAGTGTGTTGATGAGTCTGAATCCTGGCTCTTTGTTTTCAGCTCCTGGGAATTCATACAATGGGGCAGACACCCTGTGCCCTAGAAGCCTGGGTTCTAGTTCCAGCGTCACCACTGGCCGGCTGCTTGAAACCGTGTAAGTTCTGAGCTGCTTTCGGCCTCAGTTTCTCTACCTTTAAAATGGAAGCGAAAAATCTTGCCCTTTGTCATTTTGCAAGAAGGTAATAGTAATAAAGGGCTGCCCTGATGGCTTACCAGTCAAGAATCTGCTTGCCAATGCAGAAGACCCAGGTTCGATCCCTGGATTGGGAAGATGCCCTGGAGAAGGAAATGGCAACCCACTCTAGTATTCTTGCCTGAGAAATCCCATGGACAGAGGAGCCTGGTGGACTACAGTTCCTGGGGTTTCAAAGAGATCAGATACGACCTAGGAATTAAACAACAACAAACAATAAAGTGAAAGAGTGTGTCATAGCACGGGATGATGACAACAGCCATCACACTGAGCACCTACTATGTGCCAGAGGCCAGACTAAAAGGTTTATAACCTTCCAACCATCTTATGAAGCCTCAGATCCGCCCAAACCCTGCGTTTTTTTTAAGGAGGAAACTGAGACTCAGAGAGATTAAGTAACTCGCCAGAGGCCCCATGACTCTCATGACCAACCACCAGGCTCCCTGGCCTCCCACAGTGGGAGCTAAGGACATCCTGTGAATGCCAGGCACGGCGACCACTGTGCTGGCTGAACCCTCCCTTTTCTTCCAGGTGGGGGCCAGTCCTGAGCATTAAACCAGGTGTTCCCCTCCCCAGCTTGGTCTCCAAGGGGCCCGCCCCTGCCGTGGGTTGGACAGGGTTGAACTCTGTCTCCTAAAGCTCACAGGTACACACGTCACAGCCGGGAAGCCTTTCAGATCTGTAGTTCTGCNTGAACCCTCCCTTTTCTTCCAGGTGGGGGCCAGTCCTGAGCATTAAACCAGGTGTTCCCCTCCCCAGCTTGGTCTCCAAGGGGCCCGCCCCTGCCGTGGGTTGGACAGGGTTGAACTCTGTCTCCTAAAGCTCACAGGTACACACGTCACAGCCGGGAAGCCTTTCAGATCTGTAGTTCTGCCTGGGGAAGGCCCCACCAGCCAGGTTTCCCAATTTCCTAGACTCCATGTCTTCGCCTTGAGTTCCAGGGACTTTCCTGGTGGTCCAGTGGTTAAGATTGAAGGGGGCACAAGTTTGATCCCTGGTGGGGGAATCTAAGAGCCTCCATGCCCATGGGGTGACCAAAAAAATAAAACATCTTGAAANCCCACCAGCCAGGTTTCCCAATTTCCTAGACTCCATGTCTTCGCCTTGAGTTCCAGGGACTTTCCTGGTGGTCCAGTGGTTAAGATTGAAGGGGGCACAAGTTTGATCCCTGGTGGGGGAATCTAAGAGCCTCCATGCCCATGGGGTGACCAAAAAAATAAAACATCTTGAAAAAATTTTTTTTTTTAGTTTCAAGTAACCTCCTCTCTGCCCCTTTCCTGGGGTTCATCTGATATTTCTAAATGTGTCAGCTGGCCAGTGAGGCCAGGCTGGAAAAATACTCCCTCCCAGGCTGAAGCCTTTGGCCCTGTGCTTCTGTTCCCCTCTTCACGTTTCTCCAAATCCTCTTACTCACATTTCCGGACTCCTTATGCATCTTAGGAAAGTCACTGCCTCCCTCTGCGTTCTCATTGTGACAAAACAACCGTGGCAGTGGACGCCGTGTGTCAAGTATGTGCTGTGTTCTCTCTGTACAGTCACTCATCTCCCCGCCCTTTTTATAGATGAAGGAATTGAGACTAAGACAGGTCCAGTGACCTGCCCAAGGTCACAGAGCTCATCAGCGGTAGAGCCAGGATTCAAAACCCACATCTCCTGGACACAAAGGCCCTGGCTTTTAACCAAAAAGGTTCCTTCCAGCTGCGCCAGCTTGCGAGGCTCTTGCTGATTCAGTCTGAGCTTAGAGCGGGTGTCCCATGAGTGCTTCCAAAGTAGATGAACGTTCCCAGGGATGTTCGAATGTGTGAAAGCACAAGGGACAAATGGATGATCTCCACCCTCCCTATAACTGTAAAAGATGGACAGCATTTTCCTTGTGTGTCATATGAAGAAAGTGAGGCTCAGAGAGGGAACACAACAGGCTTGAGGTCACCCAGCGAACTGAGGGCAGAGATAAAAACACAAGCCCCTTGACCCCCATCCCAGGACTCTTCCCCTCGAGATCCCAGCCAGCCACAGGCCTTCCTACTTCTCTTATTGTCCCAGTCACACCCTGGGACCAGCTCTGCCTCGTATCACTGTGGGAGGCTGCGGGCCCAGCATCGTCTTTAAGCTGCCCTTTGAGGGACGAACTGAGGAGGGGGCGGGGGGGTGTCTCCACCCAACATGCAGGGCGAGAAGCCCAAGCCCGTCCATCTGAGATAGGGTCAGTGCAGGGGGTCTTTCTCTGCAAGCACTTACGGCACAATTGATGGGAGAAGCGCTCATCAAACGAGGGACAAATCATAAAGTTCGGGAGATGGAAATTAGGCACGGACAAACGATCCAGGTGCAGGGGAGATTTATGGGGGAGGCTGTATTCTAGCTAATGATTTCTGCTAATGATTCTCCGAAGTGTACAGTGGCACGGAGCCCGCGCTCCATGGGTGACATGAACCCTGCGGGCCGGATGAAGGACGTTCCTGGGGAGACTGCGATGGCAAGGGAATGGCGAAGGATGACCGAAGGGACCCCAGATCCCCAGCCCTCCAGGGATGGCTGGAGGAGACGGGGTTCGCGGTGTGTGAGTGGGTTCTGCCGAGATTTATCGCTCGACCCGGCTATTTGGCCCTTTCTCCACTCGCCCTGAAAGTGCCTCCCTGCCTGGCAGCTCTAAGTGTTGGCGGGGTCTGCCCACTGCTGACACACACATTTTCAGAGCCCACCACCATCTTTCATTCCACCAGCCCCCCTCACAGANATCTTCCTAATGCTCCTCTGTGATGGGTTCTGATTATCCCCATTCTACAGATGAGAGAAACTGACGCTCAGAGAACTTGTGTCTCTTGCCCATTACAGAGAGTAAGCGGTGTCATCGCTGACCCCCAGGACGTGCTCCCAAGTGGCTAAGAGGCGAAGAGAGCAGTAGAGAGTTTGGAGTTTGGAGACAGATGCGAGTGCCGTGTGTTCTCTACCCTGGGGGGAGCAGTAGGAGCCTGGCCCCCAGCCCCATCCTGGGAGGCGGGTGGGTGGCTCCTCTCAGCTGGGTGAGGGTCCATGGGGCAGGGCCTGCAACCCGCCAGGCAGGTGTCAGGGCCTTCACAATGGCACACCTGGTGTGGGCACCAGGCCTGCCCATTCAGCCCCAAACAATCACTGCTCCACAGCCGCTGGCCCAGCAGCCTCCAGGGGCGGGAGGACAGCAGGGCAGCAGATGGGCCTCGGGTGTCAGATTTCTAGCCTCGGGTGCAGACAGCCCTGGATGGGGAAGGGGAGGGATCAGGCGCCTTCTCAACCCCTCATGACCCCTCCCAGCCTCTGGTCCCTGAAGGAAGGTGGGAGGGACAGGGTGGAGGATGGAGGAGACTGTCTGCCCACCACCACTGCCACCTAGAGCAGCATGGAGAGGAAGCAGTTACCAGGCCAGGACTGGGGTGGTGGGTGTCTCATGGGGCTGGGGAACCCTGAGAAGACTGCACTCGAATCTTACCACCTATTGGAGCAGCTCACAGAACCTCTCTGTGCCTCAGTTTCCTCATCTGTAAAATGGGTGTCTACTTGCTAAATATTTACTGAGCCATTGCTATGTGCTGAGCACTGCTCTGGGTGCCAGAAAAGCAGGAGTGAACAAAAGAGATGCACATCTTAGTGTAAGAGACAGACAACAATCAAGAGAATTAAGGCTTTCCTGGTGATCCAGTGGTTAAGAATCTGCCATGCAATGTAAGGGGCACTTGTTTGATCCCTGGTTCGGAGAAGATCCCACACACCAAGGAGCAGCTAAGCCCATGTGCCATAACTACTGAACACACAAGCTATAACTACTGAACACACAAGCTGTAACTACTGAAGCCCTAGAGCCTAGAACCCATGCTCTGTAAGAAGAGAATCCACTGCAATGAGAAGCCCTTGCAGTGCAATGAAGAATAGACCCCACTTGCCATAACTAGAGAAAGCCTGTGGGCGGCAACGAAGACCCACTGCAGCAAAATAATTTAAAAAATAATAATAAATAAATTATGGTTGTTGTTCAGTTGCTAAGTCACGACTTTGCGACCCCATGGACTTCCCTGTCCTTCACTGCTGCTGCTAAGTCACTTCAGTCGTGTCCGACTCTGTGTGACCCCATAGACGGAAGCCCACCAGGCTCCCCCATCCCTGGGATTCTCCAGGCAAGAACACTGGAGTGGGTTGCCATTTCCTTCTCCAATGCATGAAAGTGAAAAGTGAAAGTGAAGTGGCTCAGTCGTGTCCGACCCTCAGCAACCCCATGGACTGTAGCCTTCCAGGCTTCTCCATCGAAGGGATTTTCCAGGCGAGAGTACTGGAATGGGGTGCCATTGCCTTCTCTGATTCTTTATGAGGATGCTAAATGTCCATAATAAGGTGCACAACTGCTGCTGGTTAGTCGCTAAGTCATGTCAGACTCTTGCGAACCCACGGACTGTAGCCCGCCAGGCTCCTCTGTCCATGCGATTTCCCAGGCAAGAATACTAGAGTAGGTTGCCATTTCCTTCTCCAAGTGTCCTTCACTATCTCCCAGAATTTGTTCAAACTCACATCCACTGAGTCGGTGATCCCATCCAACCATCTCATCCTCTGCCACCCCCTTCTCCTCCTGCCCTCAGTCTTTCCCAGCATCAGGGTCTTTTCCAATGAGTCAACTCTTGGCATTAGATGGCTGAAGTATTGGAGCTTCAGCTTCAGCATTAGTCCTACCAATGAATATTCAGAGTTGATTTCCTTTAGGACGGGCTTCCTTTGTGGTTCAGCTGGTAAAGAATTCGCCTGCAATGCAGGAGACCTGGGTTTGATCCCTGGGTTGGGAAAATTCCCTGGAAAAGGGAAAGGCTACTCATTCCAGTATTCTGGCCTGGAGAATTTCATGAACTGTATACTCCGTGGGGTTGCAAAGAGTCAGACATGACTGGGTGACTTTTACTTTCACTTCCTTTAGGATTGACTGGTTTGATCTCCTTGCTATTTAAGGGACTCTCAACTCTCTTTTTAAAAAGATAAGAGAATTAAATACTTAGATGGATAAGGAGGGAAGTAGAGGAAGTGGGCAAGGGGGTTACAATATGAGATGAGAAGTCAATCACCAGAAGAGGGGAGTTTCCCTGGTGGTCCAGTGGTTATGAATCTGCCTTGCAATTCAGGGGACTCTGGTTTGATCCTTGGTTAAGGAACTAACATCCCACATGTGGTGGGGCAACTTAGCCCATGTGCCATGTCACCACTACTGAACCTGCATGCTAAGACTTGATGCAGCCAAATAAATAAATAAATATTTTTTAAATCTCCAAAAGAGGTTATCGGCTAGGCAGAGGTCAGGGAAAAGCATTCCAGGCAGAGGGAACAGCAGGTGGGTGCTAAGAGTCCCTGTCCTGAAGGATTTTTATGGGGCTGGAGGAGGGGCAGGTGGAAGGCTCAGAACAGGGACAGGCCGATGGTCTGGACTCACGAAGGATGCACCAAGAGCAGTGCTGACAGTGGCCCTCAGCAAGTTTTTGTGCCGGTTTGTCTGCCCTGTAGCCTGTGAGCTCCTGAAAGATAGCATTATTATCCCCATTTTACCCATGAGACAACTGAAGCTTGAGAAGAGGCAGGAAATAAGTCACATCTCATGTGCTGGATGCTAAGCTTTCCTGTCCCAAGTCAGAGGTGACACATGGTACAGTCAGGACACCATCAGGCTGGGACTTCTGCCCCAGTGCTCTGCCTGTTTGACACCAGACAGGTGGAGGATAGGATGGTGAAGTCAGAGAAGAGCAAATGCCCCACAGTCAGTACGTGCTCAGCCCATCTTCACAGGGTGTGGGTGGGGGTGGGTTTAGTGTCCCTGTGCTTTGGGAAATCTTCCTTGTCACTCTGAATTTGGCTTTGAATCACCTGATGCCCATGTGGGTGAAGACAGGAGGCTCTGAGAAGTCCAAACCCTTCATGTTACAGAAGCAGAAAGCAAGGCCCAGAGATTGCCTTTGGAAAAGCTTTACGCATCCCCAACCACAGTGCTTGCATCTGTACAATGGGACTGAGGCTATAATGGATATAAAAGGTCAATTGCCCCAGGGGTGGGAGGTGTTCCCTCCATCCAAGGCCAGGAAGGGGCAGCCTGAGAGATCAAGCAGGAAGACCCTCCCAAAGGGACCCACTACGGATGCTGGCACACACAGAAGGGCCTTTAGAGCAAGGAAACACTGGCAAGTGTCTGAAGGTGTGTGCAGCAGGCATGGAGGCAAACGGCAGTGCACCTGGCAGGGATGCAGATGGGGGTGAAGGAGAGGCTGGAAAAGGTGGCCTGCCCACTCTTAAATTCCACTGTGATTGCCTCGTTTCCTTGGATGACGCTCTGCAAGCAAAGTCTCCCTGGACTGGTGTCAAGAAGTCTGTGGGGCCCTTCCTAGGACCAAGAAGGGAGCTGCAGGCAGACAAGGGGTGACAGCCTGGGACTTCCCTGACAGTCCCTCACTGAAAACTTTCCACTTCTACTGCATGGGGTGTGGCTTCGATCCCTGGTCAGGGAATTAAGATCCCATGTGCTATGTAGTGTGACCAACAAATAAATAAATAAAAATTTTAAAAAGGAGGAGATGACAGCCTGCTGGAGGAGGAACTCGTTGGCCCTGGAGTTACAGATGCCTGGGCTTAAGCTTAGGCTCTGCCACTTAACTAGTGTGCAACCCCAGACATTCACAGGGCCTCCCCATGCCTCAGTTTCCTCATCTGAAGAATGGCTGCTAGCTTCGTGGGGTTTAGCGGAGGATTCAGTGAGACTGCATGCAAGGCCCTCCTCACAGTCTGAGCACAGGGTCAGTGCTGGGTGTGGGCTTCCTAGTGAGCTGGAAAGGAGCACGGTACCTGCAGTGCTGGCCCTTAGAGCAAGGAAGTGGGAAGCAGCCAAGGCCTGAAGAGTGTAGCAACTCAGCCAGGTCACACAGCTCAGGGACTTCCCTGGTGGTCCAGTGGTTAAGAATCTGCCTTCCAACGCAGGGGGCGCAGGTTTGATATCTGATTGGGGGCCTAGGATTCCAAATGTCATGGGGCAACTAAGTCTGAGTGCCACAGCTAAGTCCCAATGCAGCCAAATTAAATGTTTTTAAAAATAAATAAAAACTGTTTAAAAGATCACACAGTGGTAGAGGGGAAGGCCCAGCGGAGTCAGGAATGGGGGACTTAGCTTAGGTGCAATGCATTGGTTCCCGGGCCCCTTCAAGGCCCAGCCGGTTCTCCTAAGACACCCCCACTGTGTTTGGGGCCTACCAGTGCTGCCTTACTCCTCGCAGAGGTGCCTACCAGGCAGCCGATGAGGGATAAGGGCGCCTTGCTCCCCCTTCCAGCCACCCCCGACCTTGGCTGGGTTCCTTCCTGCCCATCCCCCACTCACTCATTCTAGGAACAAAGGCAGAGCCGGTGCAGCCCCACTTCCTGGTGGTGCTGATTATCTAATTCTCTACCCCGCAATTACCGCTTCCCGCGGGAGGCATTAGCCCAGGAAAGCCTGCCCTCCTCCCTGTCCCAGGGACTCTGGGATGTTTATGGTAGGGGTCCCCATCCATTCAGTGGAGCCTCCAAGGGGCCAGGCTGGGCCTGACCTTGCCTTCAGGAAGTGGGCCCTCCAGTGGGGACACTCGGCCAGCCCCATGGCCCCACCCACTGCCTCTCCCCAGATTCTGGACTCTTGACTTGGATGGGACCCAGGTCCATGGGCTCTCATGAAGGTCAAGGACGGGTATGCGCAGGCATATGCAAGGGTGTCTGTTAACACATGTAAGTGATGTGCACATGTGTGAGCAGTGTGCTGAGGCCTAAGTGCATAAGAACATACAAATACAAAGAGACAAATGCATATGACAGTGTGAGTGAGAATGTGCAAGGTGGATGATGAGTCTGTGAGCACACATGTGAGTCAGTAACACAAGCGGTCACATACATGAGTGTCTAGGTGTGTACAGATATAGATACACAAATGAGTATTTGTGCACGGCTAAGTTTGCGTGGGACTAAAAACAAGTGTAGTGTGAGAGGATATGACTGAGTGTGGACAGGATCACCAGAAGCTGGGGCAGGAGAAGGGGGGACCCCCACTCCCAAGCTGGGGAGCCAGCTGGGCCCGGCAGTGGTGAGGAGGTTGGGGGAGAAGGATGGCCCCCAGGCCAGCAGGCCAGGACATCAGACCTCCAGCTGGAGATCTGCTTCCTGCTGCGACTAGAGCGCCCATCCTTCCTGTCAAAGGGAAGGAAGTGCTCACCTAGGGCAGGTGGAGCTGGTTGCAGATGCAAAAAGACTCTGAGCTGATTTGCATCTTTCATTTGCATACATTTCCATAGGACCCACTGATTGGTTATTTGAAAGCTCCCCCAACCCCTGTCAGCTTGCAATAGCCTCACCTGGAGAAAAATTGAGGATGGGCTCGGCTTGACTCAGGACGGAAGCTAAGTACCCCACAGGCCTGGCCTGGGTGGGACTGGGTGCCCACTGAGATCCTGACCCTTAAGCATTGCTCACTAGCACAAAACAAATAACATTCCTCAAGTCTCACTTCTCACTTTGTGAAAGTGCTTATGGGCTGTTGCATCAGTGAATAAGCAAAGTTGTAGATGAGGGTAAAGCAGGTACTAGCTACCTGGGTTTCCCAAATCTTCAAGTGAGTTCTTAGCCATGGGGTCCCCAGAACTTCTGAGGTGGGGCCTGGTCCCCTGGGCCAAACGGGCCAGCCCTGAGGATGGATGTCAGGTTATCTGAAAGCTGCTAGTTAGAATCCTATCTCCAGCTTTGCCTGGCCCCTGCACCACCCCTCTGCCTCCCACAACTAAGATGGGATCCAGAGACATGATCCTCTTTGTCCACAACAGGTCCAGATGCCTGGTCAAGCGTTTTTGACAGTGCTCCTGTTTCCCCAGGACTCTGAGTCTCCCAGCAGCACAGGGGCAGGGAGCAAGAGGCGGGTGAGTTCTCAGAGACAAGAGAAGACTTGAGATATCCAGCCAAGGAGAGTGTCTGTGTGTGTGTGCATGTGTGTGCCATTCACCACTGTGAGTGTGCATAATATAGTCTCCAGAATGGACGTGGGCCTGCAGGTCCGTGTGTACAGGTGTGTGTCTGTGTGTTGTGTGCTCAATGATGTGTCAAGAAAATAGAAGTTTTCAGTGAGAAAGGTCCGTTTGCCCCCTTCCCTTTGTCTTTTCATTGAAAGTACTTCACTTCCCCTCAGTGAACAGGATGGCTTGACAACGATACAGCCTTCGAATTCTCCTTTCAGCAGAAACCCTTCACACACGTGTGTGTGGACACATGTGTACATGCATTCTAAATAGCTTCAGGGGACTCTTTGCAGCCCTGGGGACCATGGCCTGTCAAGTTCTGTCCATGGGATTCTCCAGGCAAGAGTACTGGAGTGGGTTGCCATGCTTTCCTCCAGGGGATCTTCCTGACCCAGGGATCGAATCCATGTCTCTTCTGTCTCCTGAACTGGCAGATGGGTTCTTTGCCACTAGCACCTCCTGGGACGCCTATAGATACTTATATGTGTGTGACTCTATTATTAGATAGTGTGAACACGTTATACATGCATGTGTACATGAACATCCATGCACATCGACTGTAAACTGCTGCTGTTAACACCCACAGCTTCTGCATCCGTGTCTGACCCATGCTTGTCCATATGTCCTGTTTGCCTGTGTGCTTATATGTGGCTCCTGCATGTGCAGGCATGATGTGAGAACTCAGCACCACACTGGCAGACCCCTTGACATGGGTGTGCTGAGGGTCCCAAGGGGACATGTGTGTCCAGGGCTGTGCCCACACACATGTGAAAGCACAGGGGGTCTGCGTGACCGAGTGCAAGAGGCGTGTGCACAGGATAGCATGTGTTTGCACATGGGGAGTTGGGGATGTTTAGTAATTAAATCCCTTTTCATCCTTCTGCACCTGTCTCCTTCTGAAAGCTGAGAGAACAGACGTCAAACGGGACGAGGGCTGGATTGAATACAGCCAATTCTGAAATATTTATTAGCTTGCGACTCTGCTCAATGGAGGAGAAGGAATGCCAGCTAATCCACCCAGCAGTGCTCACAGCAGGGACATTTTTCAACAGGGACTTCTCATATTTCAACGACGATCTACTCTGTCCAAAAATGGGAGAGTTTTCATCTGGGCCCACACAGAGTTCTTCAGAACTCTGGTTAAGGGACCAACCCTGAGTCTTGGTCTCACCCTTTCCTGGGGCCCCTGCTCAGGCAAAGTACAAATGAATGAGCAGAAAATCATACTGGTCTATGCCAGCCACCTCTTAGGGGGCCCTTACTCTGTTCCAGGCACTGTGTATAGGGATTTTTATACATTCTTTCAATGAACCGTCACAAAAATTGAATGGGATCAGTGCCAAATATTACCCACTTAATTATACTCACACTAGGAAATTCAGAAATATCTAACAAATAAGGAAACCAAGGCTCAGAGTAGTGAAGCAACTTGCCCAACTGCTACTGCAGCTGCTAAGTCACTTCAGTCGTGCCCAACTCTGTGTGACCCCATAGACGGCAGCCCACCAGGCTTCCCCGTCCCTGGGATTCTCCAGGCAAGAACACTGGAGTGAGTTGCCATTTCCTTCTCCAATGCATGAAAGTGAAAAGTTTAAGTGAAGTCGCTCAGTCGTATCTGACTCTTAGCGACCCCATGGACTGCAACCTACCAGGCTCCTCCGCCCATGGGATTTTCCAGGCAAGAGTACTGGAGTGGGGTGCCATTGCCTTCTCCGTAACTTGCCCAAAGTCATCAGCTATTCAGTGGTGGATCCAGGCTTTGAATCAGGCTTAAGCTCTTACTACACCTGATACCTCCTAAGTGAACTCCTAAGAGCCTACTTCATCCACTGTGCTGAGATCTGTGAAAAAGAGTGAGGTGATCCATCAGTGATGTCTGCCACTGCGACAGGTGGAGAGGGCTGTCTATATGCTGCCCCTCATCCTCATCCTACCCCAGAGCTGCTCATCACCAAGTCTTTCCTTCTTATAAATGGCAACACATTCCTGTAAGTCACCCAGGTCGGACACTTTACGGTCTTCTTTTACTTCCTTTTCTCTCTATCCCACATCCAACCCCCAACTCCTTGGCAAATCCTGATGTCTCTACACAAAAGGGATCCAGACTCTGACCACTTCTCACCATCTGCAGAGATGCTTCCCAGTCTGAATCACCATCATTTTCCTTTGGGTTTTTGCTGGGAAAGATTGAGGGCAAGAGGAGAACGGGGAAGCAGAGGATGAGATGGTTGGATGGCATCACCACCTCAATGGACATGAGTTTGAGCAAAGTCCGGGAAATGGTGAAGGACAGAGAAGCCTGGTGTGCTGCAGTTCAGGGGGTCTCAAAGAGTCGGCACAACTGAGCGACTGAACAGCAGCAACAATTATACTTCATAGCCTTTATCTGACATTCTTTGTATTTGCTCTTTTCGTTCATTTCAATAATGACAAGTACCTATGGAATCCTTGTGTATTCCACTCTGTTCTCTTCTATTCTGCTCTGTTCTGCTGTCACTGGTTCTCGCCAAGTGGAGTGTGATGTTCCTGGGAGTGGTTTTCTTCAAGTTTCTTCTAGGTTCATGAAGTTTCTGGATTTGTGGGTTTATAGTTTTCATCAAATTTTGGGAAAATGTAGACCCTATTTCTTTAAATATCTTTTCCATCCTCACATCTTAGAACTCAATTTTACATAGACCTCTTGATGTCCCACAGGTCACTGAGGTTCTGCTAGGTTTCCTCCACCTGTTCTTTTTTTCCCTCTATATTTCACTTTGGATTATTTCTACCGCTATGATTTTAAGGTCACTGATATTTTCTTCAGCCACGTCTAAACTGCTGTTAAGCCCATCCAGTATATTTTTCAGTTCAGATGTTGCAGTTTTCATCAATAGAAATTTGATCACTTCTTATATTTTTTTAATTTCTCTCATTGGGTATATGTTTTCCTCTACCTTCTTAAACATGAAAAGTATATTAATATTCATTGGTCTAAAGCCCTTTTCAGCCAGTTATTTCATCCGGGTCTATCTCTATTGACTGATTTTTCTCTTGGTTATGAACCATAATTTTCTCCTTCTTTGTTGCCTGTTAATTTTTATGAGATGGACATTTTAAAAATAAACTTTAAATTTTGGAATAATTTTAGATCTATCAAAAAAGTTTTCAAGGTGGTTCAGAGAGTTCCCATACACCCCGTACTCAGTTTCTACCATTGTCAGCATCTTTCATTGCCATGGTATATTTATAAAACCTAAGAAACTGATATTGGTACATTACTATTAACTAAATTTCAGACTGCATTTCAGGTTCACCAGTTTTTTCATTAATGTCCTCTTTCTCTTCCAGGATCTGATCCAGAGTATCACATTGAATTTAATTATCATCTTCCTTATCATGGGCTTCCCTGTTAGCTCAATTGGTAAAGAATCCGCCTGCAATGCAACAGATCCTGGTTCGATTCCTGGGTTGGGAAGATCCCCTGGAGAAGGGAAAGGCTACCCTCTCCAGTATTCTGACCTGGAAAATTCCATGGACAATATAGTCCATGGGGTCACAAAGAGTTGCACACGAGTGAGCAACTTTCACTTTTACTTTCCTTACCATAATGGTATTAAAAACCAAGATCTGGCTGTATATGGTTGTTGCTATTAACACACCATTATTTTTAGGTCCTCACAGTAGACATAACCATGCATACACACATGTCTGTAATTGGTTCTGCATCTATCCATCTGTATCTACCTTACTTGATAGGGATATCTCTAATCCACAGAGTTCGTTCTAACTTCCCATTTTTGCTTATCTATAACCTCCTTCTTTAATCACAAGAAAAGTGGCTCCCACCATCTACCAACCATGCATTTATTTGTTCAATCAATATTTAAAACTGTACATTGTTGCAGACTGGATTTGGTTGTATTCCTTTAAATATTACTACCTTAATTCCAAGAGCCAGATAGGTTACATGCGATTGGCTTGATATCATCAAGGAATGCTTGGTTTTTAACTTTGTTAGCCTTAGTTAATTGCTTTCCTGATAGCTCAGTTGGTAAAGAATCCACCTGCAATGCAGGAGACCTTGTTTCAATTCTTGGGTCAGGAAGATCCACTGGAGAAGGGATAGGCTACCCACTCCAGTATTCTTGGGCTTCCCTTGTGGTTCAGCTGGTAAAGAATCTGCCTGCAATGTGGGAGACCTGGTTCAATCCCTAGGTTGGGAAGATCCCCTGGAGAAGGGAAAGGCTACCCACTCCAGTATTCTGGCCTGGAGAATTCCATGAACAATATAGTTCATCACTGGGTCACGAAGAGTTGTACACAACTGAGTGACTTTTACTTTCAGCCTTAGTTAAGAGCAGCCTTAGTCTGGGGCTCACTTGGTCCCTCTGCTAAGGCAATGCCTTTCCAAGGACTCTACCTAATGGGAAGTCTTTCCAGCTCTGTCTGGTGTGAGAGGGGCCCCCTTCTCACATCTCTGCATGTACTTTCTGTGCAATAACTTCTTATTCAGTATTTTGCTCCACAGATTCTGGTCCCTTGGCCTCCCTGAACTTCGACTGTTTCTTCTCAATTCAGTGAGACCACCAGGCTCCATTTGGCTTCCTCTTTGCATTCCCTATGCTCTGGCTTGGTACTTCTCTTTCTATGACAAGCTGNTGCTTTCCTGATAGCTCAGTTGGTAAAGAATCCACCTGCAATGCAGGAGACCTTGTTTCAATTCTTGGGTCAGGAAGATCCACTGGAGAAGGGATAGGCTACCCACTCCAGTATTCTTGGGCTTCCCTTGTGGTTCAGCTGGTAAAGAATCTGCCTGCAATGTGGGAGACCTGGTTCAATCCCTAGGTTGGGAAGATCCCCTGGAGAAGGGAAAGGCTACCCACTCCAGTATTCTGGCCTGGAGAATTCCATGAACAATATAGTTCATCACTGGGTCACGAAGAGTTGTACACAACTGAGTGACTTTTACTTTCAGCCTTAGTTAAGAGCAGCCTTAGTCTGGGGCTCACTTGGTCCCTCTGCTAAGGCAATGCCTTTCCAAGGACTCTACCTAATGGGAAGTCTTTCCAGCTCTGTCTGGTGTGAGAGGGGCCCCCTTCTCACATCTCTGCATGTACTTTCTGTGCAATAACTTCTTATTCAGTATTTTGCTCCACAGATTCTGGTCCCTTGGCCTCCCTGAACTTCGACTGTTTCTTCTCAATTCAGTGAGACCACCAGGCTCCATTTGGCTTCCTCTTTGCATTCCCTATGCTCTGGCTTGGTACTTCTCTTTCTATGACAAGCTGGAACAATCGTAGGACTCACCTTATGCTTTTTTTCTCTTAGAGATCGCTATCCTATTGCCCAACATAGAAAAACCATTGTTTCACAGCTTCTTTTCAGTTTTCTAGTCCTTTACAGTGAGGACTGGTCTGGTTGCTCCATCATGTCTAGGAACAGAAGTCCAAGCACTGTTCTAGATGCAGGGTGCGGGACTTCCCTGGTGGTCCAGTGGCTCAAACTCCACACTCCCAATATAGCAGGCCTGGGTTCCATCCCAGATCAGGAAACTGGATCCCACAAGCTTCAACTAAGGCTTAACATGTCACAACTAAAGATTCCATCTGTTACAACTAAGACCAGAGCAGCCAAATAAATAAACAAATATTTTAAAAAATTGATGCCAGGGACACTGTAGGGAGTAAGTAGACAAAAGCCCCTATCCTTGAAGCTTGCCTTTTAATGCACAGGTCAGTAAATGTTCATCAAAGGCTAGGTTGTAAATATTTAGGCTTTGTAGACCAAGATGCAAAGTCAAGTTGTAACCATATCACCAACCACCACTGCAGTAAAGTAGGCAGAAGGAGTGGGCTGCAATAACAGCATATAGTCTCTGTGTCCACTGCTCAACTCTGCCCTTACAGTGTGAAAGCAGCATGTTGGTTGCTCAGTCTTGTCCAACTTTTTGCGACCCCATGGACTATACCCTGCCAGGCTCCTCTGTCCATGGAATTTCCCAGGCAAGAATACTGGAGTGGATTGCAAAGCAGCATGGACACATGTTAATGAATGAGCATGGCTGTGTTCCAATAAAATTTTATTTAGACATTGAAATTTGGATTTCATATCATTCTCACGTCATGGGTCTGGTGTGTGTGTGTTAGTCACTCAGTTATGTGCAACTCTTTGTGACCCCATGAACTGTGGCCTGCCAGGCCCCTCTGTCCATGGAATTCTCTAGGTAAGAACACTGGAATGGGTTGCCGTTCCCTTCTCCAGGATATCTTCTCAACTCAGGGGCTGAACCTTGGTCTCCCACATTGCAGGCGGATTCTTTACCATCTGAGCCATTATGGAAGCCCTCAGTTCAGTTCAGTTCAGTCACTCAGTCATGTCCGACTCTTTGCTACCCCATGAATTGCAGCACACCAAGCCTCCCTGTCCATCACCAACTCCCGGAGTTCACTCAGACTCACGCCCATCGAGCCAGTGATGCCACCCAGCCATCTCATCCTCTGTCGTCCCCTTCTCCTCCTGCCCCAAATCCCTCCCAGCATCAGGGTCTTTTCCAATGAGTCAACTTTTTGCATGAGTTCACCAAAGTATTGGAGTTTCAGCTTCAGCATCATTCCTTCCAAAGAACACCCAGGACTGATCTCCTTTAGGATGGACTGGTTGGATGTCCTTGCAGTCCAAGGGACTCTCAAGAGTCTTCTCTAGCACC
>SJYA01002264.1:1551046-1588987 GCA_006410615.1 Neotragus moschatus | reverse complement strand
GAGAGAGAGAGAGAGAGAGAGAGAGAGAGAGAGAGAAAGAGAGAGATGAGCAGAACTGGGTTTGAATTCTAGCTCAGCCACCTTCCCACAGTGGAAGCTGAGGAAACTCCTTCACCTCTCAGTCTTAGATTCCTCATCTGTGAAGTGGGAGGCATTTCATCAGAAGGTGTAGAATTGATGAGATGGCATATGGAGTGTGCCTGACTTGTCCTGATGCTTAGTTACAGGCTGTCATTTTACTGGAAAGAGACAGACGCTCTGCCATGGAGTAGCCCCTGGGTTGGCTCTGTGAAGCCAGGGACCTGGCCTCCCCATTCCATGTCTATCACCTCTGCCCCAAAAGGCCTTGGACTCCCTACAGCTGAGCCCAGAGCAAAGGGACCCCACCACACCTATTTGCCACAGGGACATGGACAGAGGAAGGAGCACCATGCCAGGAATCTAGAGCCCCGAGTTCCAGTTCTGACTGTATCACTGCCTCCCTTGAAACCCTGAACAGGTCACACCCTTTGACTAGACAGTGATCCCAGAGAAGACAAATAAGCTGGGCCCTACAACTGCCCCAGCTGACTGCCTGGAGAGTTTCCAGGCTGCAGCACAAGGAAGGAAAAAACTCATAAGCAGGGGAGCCAGGATTCAAAACCAAACCTCAGTCTTAACCAGCATGCTGATCCACTTCCCCCAGGGCCCAGCCAGCTTTGGCCCAATGGCTCCCTGGAAAGCCATGAGAGTCCCAATACACACGTTCAAGACTTATCATTGTCACTTGCTGGCCACGTGATCTCAGGTGGTCAGAGTGGGAGGCTGAAGCTGCCTGTAGGGAGGACTCTTTTGTTCTTGTCATTCAGGCTAATGTCACCTCTCAGAAAGCCCTGGCCACACCCCAGCAGAAGCTCCAGTTACTGTTGGCCTTTCAGGGCCATGACTACCAGGGCTGATGATGACCTGGTTTCCTTTTCCTCATTGCCTCATGTCGTCCCTCCAGACTGTAACTTCAATGAAGGCAGCACTCATGTGGGTCTCATACATCACTGGGTCTCCAGCACCTAGGACAGTGCCCAGCAGACTCTGGGTGCTCAGAAGACACTGTAAACTGGATGAAGTCGAAGAACTTTCAATGATCATTCAGTTAAGTGCCCCACCTTCCCCTCTTAAACAGATTCGGGGGGGTGGGTGGCTGAGGACTACAGAGGGAAGGAACTTGCCAAAGAGTTTAAGGCAGAGCAGAGCATGAACCCCAGACTTGTTTCCCAGCCTCCGTTTCCACATCAGGACAGTGAGTTTTGTTCTGCTGGCCTGAATGCTGGAGAGAGCAACCAGCTCCAGTCAGCTGAGGCTGGGAGATAGTGGGGATGATCTCTTCAGAGCCTCTGAGCAGGAGACCTGCAAGAGAAGAGTGTCTGAGCTTCAGAAGACCCCAAGTGTCAGGATAAAGCCTTCTGCCAGTGCTGCAGCCAGGGGAGGGGTTACTATTACAATTATTGTTTCCCCATCTACTCTCACGGTCTTGCTAAGGTGCAAATGTAACAACGTGTGGGAAAGTGTTTTGTTCTTTGTCAATCTACAGTACAGTGACGAAGGTGAGGGACCTTATTTTACTATTACCAACAATAACGGTATTATGAACTTGTATTTTCATGGACTTCCTTCCAAAGGATATAAATACGTTCACACGCTCAGTCGTGTCCGACTCTGTGTCCAACTCTTTGAGATCCCATGGACGGTAGCCCACCAGGCTCCTCTGTCCATGGGATTCTTCCAGCAAGAATACTGAAGCAGGTTTGCCGTTTCCAACCCAGGGATTGAACCTGCTTTCCAGGGGATCTTCCCAACCCAGGGATTGAGCATGTGTCTCTTGTGTCTCCTGCACTGGCAGGCAGACTCTTTACCACTAGTGCCGCCTGGGAAGGCCCATAAATAGGATGATTTAAATGTATCCACCATGGGAATTTCTCTGGTGATCCAGTGGTTAAGACTGTGTTCTCCCAGTGCAAGGGGCCAGGGTTCAATCCTTGGTTGAGGAACTAAGATCCTACATGCCGCAATGAAGACTTGGCGCAGCCAATAAATCCGTAAAAGTAAATCCATATTTAAAAAAATCCATCCACACTGACAAGCAACCCCAAGAGTGAGGAAAGCAGGGAGGAGCCTCTTTGATCTTCCAGGACCTGGAGAGGTGAGGCCATTCGTCTGTCCTAAGGTTCACGGCCACAGCCCTGCTAGACCCACACAGCCACCCCCAGGGCCCAAGGAGCCCTTTCTCCTCCGGTCTACTGGCCAAAATCCAGCCCAAGCACTTCAGAGCTTGACTGATTCTTGTAAGGCAGGCCTTGGTGGGGCCCCCAGTCTCTTGGGGAAGGGGCAAGTCAAGTGCAGTCATGGCTGGTTTGAGTCTGACTCAGTTGAATTCATGGTGCCCAGTCAGCCATTAACCAGCCCCTCAGGACAGACAGAGCATTAAAAGCGGCTCAGCCCACAGGAGCCGCCCGGCTGTTGCATTCCCAACCCCAAATCCTCTGTCCCCAGGCCCTAAACTGCCAGCTGAACCAGGCCCACCCACGTTCTCTACTCCCTCCTGAGGCCCAGCAGGTGCCTGTGTGAGAGCTGAGTGAGAGTTGAGTGGGGGTGCCAACTCTGGAGAGCCCCAGGGGCAGCAGAGGTGGTGACCAAGGTCGATCAATCTTGCCTTCCCTGAACACACTCTGAGACAGGCCCTATGCTGGGTGCCCGAGGTTGGAGGTAAAAGGCAAGTCGCTGCTCTCAATGAACCAATAATCAGTCTAATTGTGAAGCGAGACAGAAGACCAGACCACTGCAACGTGGTGTGGTCATTGCAGAGGAGATGGCCAACCAGCTGAGGCTGGTCAGGGAAGCTCCCGGAGGATGTGCCCACTGTGCTGGCCAGGACAAGTGGAGTAACTCAGGGTAAGAGGAAGAGAAAGAAGCTCCCAGGGAGAGGACACCCTGGTCTATAAAATGGTAACAACATGCATCTCAAAGCGGGTTGTGTTTTACAAGAAGGAAGAGGAAACTTCTTTTAAACTGGGACTCACAGGACACATTCGAGGAATTATTCCTTAGTCAGTTATATAGACAGGAGTCTAAGGTCCCCAGGTTTCCCCATAAGAACCTTCCCAGGCCTGTGTCCCTGGGTACGCCCAGGACCCACATCGCCATGGTTCTTGATATTATTCAGGCCCTGCAGGAGTTCCTAGGTCACTAGACCCACCCTAGACCATGCCAGGTGCTAGGCAAAAGACAATGCCCACCAAGCCCCTCGTCGACGTACTTGTATCTGGGCCCTAGTGCCCTCTAGTTCCAGCCTAGTCCAGCAGTCGGTCCTCCAGGTTCCAGGCATCTTGCTTCTTGCTATGTTTCCACCCCTACCTTGATCATCACTCTTGACACATAGAACTAATTGTGACCTTGATGGCCCCTCACGGGTATGATTTGGATCTCCCACCTTCCTGATTTGGTCCACTCTGAGGGAAATACTCCCTGTGGTTTGATTCCAACATCACCATGACAACCATCCACAGGACCACCACCTTTGACCACCATGATTACCACCATTGCCATCCTCACTCCAGGCTTGTTCACCTCTGTGTCCCTGCTCTGCCAATTTTCTTTGCAGGGAATGCTTTTCCCCTTGACGCTTCCATGGTAATGACTTAAGAATCAACCCCCTCCCCAAGAAGCATTTCACCCTCAAGTTTGGGATGGGATCCCCTTCTCTGCTCCCTAAGATCAGGAGCCTTGGCACGCCCTGATCCCCTGGTCTCACTGCTCTTCTGTCTGCCCCTTGATGGTGCGCTCCTTGGGGGCAGGGCTGTGTCTTCTGCAGCTTTATATTCCTGGCGCTGAGCCTGGCTCAGAGTGGGTGCTCAGGAAATATTTGTTGAATAGATGAATGCTTGTTAAATAAACGTATGAAATGTTGCAAATCATGAATCAGAGAGCTTTTGGCAGGAAAGGAGAGGGGGAGATGTGCTATGCTCCTCCAAGGAAGGGAGTAAAAGGGGGATCAGACTGGGGAGGAGAGTTGGGGGGGGGTTTGGTAAAACTTGCCTGGTAGGGGGAGACCTGACTCAGATATACTCCGTCAGCTGAGAAGCCTTCTCAGACCATAGCCTCCAGTTGGGTGTTTGGGGAAGTGGGGTCAGGGGTTCAACTGCCCACCAGCCTGTCCCTCTCCTTGAGGACCCTAAGCCTGGAGGAGGTGGAGGAGGAGGAGGCAGGGCAGCCCCCCTTGCAGCCACGCGCACCGTGGCCTCCACTCGACCCCTTTAAGACAGCCCGGGCGGCCTCCCTTTGCTTGTTGAAACTGTTCAGTTTTCGGACAGGACAGAGGAGGGGGGCGGGGGGAGGTCACACCTGTTGTGGAACTTGAGAGAAGGCTTATTTATAAATGTTCAGGGCCCGGGATTCTTGCAGAGCTGATGTCCGGAGGGGAAGGTCACCAAAATGCTTGTTTATAAAAGCAACAGCAACTGGGAACACCATAAACGGGCTAAACGATGAAATTAACAAGCTACCCGAGGCGGGGCACGGCGGGGCACGATGGGGCCTTCGCTGGCCGGGCACCGCCACTGGCCAGAGCCCCAGGCCTGCCTACCAGCCAGGTCCCTCCCCTGCTCCAGCAGCCCTGCCCACCCACCAAGGCCTGGCCTCCCTCTATGCCACCCCCACCCCACACCCGCCCTTGCCCTGTCCCCACCCAGGGAGACACAGCCCATGTGGCAGCAACTCTGGGGTGCAGCCCTTTGCTAAGCCACCCCAGCAAGGGCCGTATCCTCATCGGCCCATCGTGAGCACTTCTGGACCCCCACCCTCCCTGTGCCCCTCAAATGTGTCTTGTGGTGCCAAACTGAGAGTGGTGGGGTGTTTTTTATTTTTGGCTCTCTGAGGCTGGCTGCAGCCTTCCAGCCTGCCCCCGCCCTACCTCAGGGTGAGGCTGGGAGCCCCCTGGAAGTGGCAAGGGGCGGATATTTCTCCCATGCTCACCCCTCCCAGGACTGTCTTGTCCAATTCCCAGTTTCAGGAAAGCTGTGTTTTCTTTGCGTGACTGATGGCTGAACAGGTGGCTTCTGGGTTAGAGAGTGTCAAGTGAACAGCGGCCAGGAGAAGTGGCCCTTTTATGGCTCACTTTCGCTGCCCGCCTGCTTCTTGGCTGCTGACAGCTCCCTGGCCTCCCTCACCCCCACCCCACCCCCTGTGAGGGTGTGTGTCAGGCTGCCCACCCATCCTGACCCTGCAGCCCACTAGACGGGGCGGTCAACACATGGATTCCTCAGCAAGGGGGCATAGGGGTAGCTAAGGGGGTGACACCCTGCCCTCCTGTGTACCACCACCCACTTGCACGTGTGTACACGTCACATGTGTGATCACAGACATTTAGGAACGGTCACAAGAGGAGGACACGTGTTCCCTTGGATGCAAAAACACCTGCCTCCCTTACCTCTCTATTTTCCATCAAATTCAGCAAGGGTCAGACAAATGACTCTGTGGCTGGCAGGGTGCTCAGACAGTCCTAGACCCAACATGCCCAGCCCCAGACACACTAGGCCCCACACTCACTCCATCTCTCAGCCTGCCTTGCACACACAGAGCTCCCCGCCGGCCTCTCCCTCCAGCTGTTTGCCTCAGTTTCCCCAGGTGTGTGTCTCTCTGAGTGACCCTTCATCTCTCTTCTTCCTCTCTACCATCTCTGAGTCTGTCTCTGTTCTCCTGGTTCTCTCTTTACTCTCTCCCTCCCTCTCCTGTTCTAGATAAATCTGCCTCTGTGTCTCTCTCTTGCCCTCTCTCCCCTCCTATTTCTCCCCACTCTCTCTAGCTCTCTCTCTGGCACAGAATCCCCACCCTTATAGCACACCCTCCAAAGTCATCATCGTCAGATCTATTTTCTCCCTCAGCCTCACTACTCAAAATTTCTGTGTGTGTGTGTGTGTGTGTGTTCTGGCCACACCATGCACCATGCAAGATCTTAGTTCCCCAACCAGGGATCGAACTCACGCCCCCTGCAGCAGAACCACAGAGCCTTAACCACTGGACTACCAGGCAAGTCCCACTACTCAGAATTTCTGAGAGGCGTTGCACTTCAGGTGGGCCTTGGCGTGGGCCCCTCTGGGGCTACTGGTGTCCTCGTGGCCCAGACGACCCACAGGCCTCTCACCCAGGGTGGGGGCCAGGGGCAGAGACTGGCCTGGCTCAGACATCTCTTGGCTCAGGCTAGGAGTGGGCTGCTGGCCTCACACCACTCCTTGGTATAGGAGTTGGGGAGGCCTTGGATGTGAGATCTGGGTATCTTGTCAACCAGTGGGCCATGGCAATGGGGCTGGGCCTGTGGGAGGGGGCACTGCCAAAGCTTCTTCACCACCATCCTTGGCTACTATAATGAGTCCCCCAGGTGTGCCCAGAACCCAGTGAAAACTGTTCAAGATTCTGGATCCTGGCTGTCCATTCAAGGGCTGCAGCCTTCCCAGGGAAGGGATGGATGTCAGACCTCTGTTAAGACCTTGTGTGTGTTTCGCTCAGTCATGCCCAACTCTTTGTGACCCTGTGGACTATAGCCTACCAGGCTCTGTCCATGGGATTCTCCAGGCCACAATACTGGAATGATTTGCCATTCCTTTCTACAGGGGATCTTCCAGACTCAGGAATTGAACCTGGGTCTCCTGCAGTGCAGGAAGATTCTTTACCATTGGAGCTACCAGGGAAGCCCCCTGAGGAGGGACAACTGAGCTGCCCTGAACATGCCTCAGCCTCAGGAGTCAGGTAGGTGAGGGGCCCCAGACAACTTGCTGGTCTAAGGGAGGCAGAAGAGCCTGGGGAGGAACACTAGGGGCATTCAGCCTTGGAAAGGCCCTCCACCCCCCTTCATGCCTAGAGAGCATCCCAGCTTCCCACCTGCCCTTCTCACCAGCTCCTGAATCCTCAGAGAAGCAGACATGGTCTACTTCAGTAACAGAACAGGAAGGGGCCCTGGCAGGGCAGCGCTTGCTCCTGCGGCCAAAGATAGAGGTAAGGGGGGCCCAGGGGACCACCCCCACCATGTCTGAACCCTCCCACACCCACACATCCTTTGTCTCCCACTTTTCTGCCTGGGCTTCATTTGATTACATGTTCATTTGGCAAATATTCTTTGAGCATCTACTGTGTGTCAGGCACTGTTCTAGGTACCCTGATAAGCCCACAGTCTAGAGAGAGGGACAGACAATAGACAGAAAAGCAAGCATGTAGTTATGTCTGGAATAAGCTCAGCAAAGGAGGCAAGATCATGCCACCGTGGCCAAGAAAAGGAAGGCTCCCAGAGGGAGGGCCAGGGGCCTCTCTGAGGAGGTGGGCTTTGAACCTCAAGGTACCTCCTCTCCAAGTAGGAAGCCAGGATTTCACATGCTACCTCATTACTGACAGTGGGCAGACCCATAGTGGATTAATAGTTGTAAAAGCTTCAGCTGTAAGTTAACTTGAGGGCTTCGAGTGCCAAGCACTCTGCAATTTACCTCTGTATGATCTCTTTTGGGCTTCCCTGGTGACTCAGATGGTAAAGAATCTGCTTGTAATGCAGGAGACTCGGGTTTGACTCCTGGGTAGGGAAGATCCCCTGGAGAAGGCAATGGCTAACCCACTCCAGTATTCTTGCCTGGAGAATTCCATGGACAGAGGAGCCTGGTGGGCTACAGTCTCTGGGGTCGTAAAGAGTTGGACATGACTGATCGACTAACACTTTCATTTTCATGATCTCTTTTAATGCACAGAACAAGCTCTAGGGAGATACTCATAAAAGACTTTGGAGATAGATGTATACATATAGCTGATTCACACTGTTGTAGAAACTAACACGACATTGCAAAGCAATTATACTACAATTAAAAAAGAAAATAAATAGGAAAAGTAAGAGTGGTGGAGACTCTTAAAGATGAGAAAACTGAGGCTCGGAGAGGTTATGTGGCTTCCTTGATGTCACACAGCTTGTGGGAAAACAGGAGCAAGATTTGTGTGGCCTCTACCTCCCCCATGTCCACGCTCCTAGATTCTCCTCCTGCTTGGGAGCCATTCTGGCCCCAGAAAAGAGGGAGCAGATGGGGCAGGAGAAACTGGGGGAAGAAGAGGGCTCTGCCTCCCTTCCCAGCCCATCTGTTCCCCACCAGGCCCTCTAGACGGGGACTCTAGTCCCTTTCTTCTCCTCTACCATGGACTGTGGGCCCCACAGTCCCCCAAATGCTCCCAGCAGGCTCCTGACTCCAGCCCCTCAAATCATCAGCCCCTCCCCACTCCGCAGGCACTCTGGGTGGGGTATGGCCCCACCCCAGTTCCCAGTTGCCATTGTCTTCTTCAGACAGCCATTCGCATACGTGCAATGCAATTACCCTTCAGCTCTCCTGGTCCTGGGCTGACGTGGAGGTCCCATCCCCAGTGATTTGGGGGAAAGGGGGGTTATTACAACTCACAAAACCTTAAATTAAGAATTGAATAAGAGAAGCGTCGCATGCCACTTCTGAAAGGCTGCCAGCCAGGCTGGGGTGGGTGACGGGTGTGTTATACGCCGAGAGGATGGAGGAGCTGACAGATGTGGGAATGGTAGCGAGGCAGGAGTTTGGCTGGTACCCTCCATGACAAGGCCCAGGGCATGCCCAGAGTCTCACCTGCTGGGAGACCCCTAGATATCCCCTATGACTGTAGGATTTGGAAAAGGCACAAGTAGGGCTTGATCCGGATTGTGATGGGGAGTCAGGAGTGTATGATCAGTCTTCCTAGGGAACTTGAAGTAGAGCCTGAGCATTAAAGTGAAGTTAGTGTGGACTCTTCTGGCTGTCCAGTGGTTAAGACTTCAAGCTTCCACTTGCATGGGTTCGATCCCTAGTTGGGGAACTAAGATCTCATATGCCAAGAGGTGCAGCCCTAAAAAGAGAGAAAGAGAAGTTATCCAGGTGAAGTAGGGAGGGCATGATCTAGGCATTGGGACTGGTTTGTGCCAAGGTCCTGTGGGGGAGAAACCAGGGCACAAGGCAGGTAAAGAGCTAGAAAGATGGTGGAGACCAGAAATGGAGCTGTAGACAAGCGGGTGACCCTGGGGAAATCGGCAGGGTCCACTCCCTGACATGCCGTCTTGGCCAGCATATGACTTGGGATTTGATGGTAGGGCTGCGGGAGGTGTATACAGTATAACTGTGTTGCGTTAAACAAGGTCTCTGTGGCCACCGTGCAGAGAACGACTGGAGTTGGCGGGAGCTCTAGGGACCCTCCAGGAGGCCCAGGCAGTGCTTCTGGAGCAACACAGTGGCCACTTGGACTAGAGGGACAGGGGCGAGGGAGAGAAGGGGACCACCCTGAGTGGTACTTGTGGCGGGATGGATCCCAGTGTTGATGGTGGGGTTGAGCATGTTGTATGTGGATGTGTGCAGCTTGGGGTGCCTAGATGCGAGTGAGGTGGAGGGACAGGTTGGAGGGTGGAGGGAGAGAAAAGATTTAGGTTTGGGTATGGATATCACAACCCCCCCTGAGCCTCAGTTTCCTCCGACTGTAAAGCTCAGTGCAATGCCTGGCTCCCACATGAAAAGGTCGGAGCTTGCAGGGGTGGGAGCCTGGGGTGGGGGTGAGGGCATGAGGAATGCAGAAATGACCTAGAAGGTGTGAGTTGTGACCCCACTTGTCCAGGTGGGGCTAACGGAGGGGACTCGGGGATGGGTGGAGGGCCAGCACCCAGCGCTGCAGGGCAGGAGGCTGTCACCGCGTTCTGTTGCTCCCCTGCTGTGTGTCCCTGGGCTTGTCCCCAGACTGCCTCAAGCTCTCATCCTCAAGGAGGACCCCCTGGCTCTGGTGCTCTTGGAAAAGGGCAAAGCCTAGGACCTTCTCCCAGGAAAACGAGGTCTCAGCCCAGGCTCAGTGGGGCTTTGCGGAAGGTCAGCTCGGACCCGCCCTCACACCAGCTGTGCAGCCAGGAGCCGGGCTTTCTCTGTCTCCATCGGAGCTTCGGGTTGAAGGTGAGAGTCCCGAGGCCCCTCCCTTCTACTCTCACTCCTCTCCTGTACCCTGAGCTGGGCCCTGCACGCCCCACAGCTCTGGCATCCCCTCCTCCTTCCACACACCTCTCAGGCTTGCAACTCAGCCGGGAGCCAGGGAGAAGCAGCGGCTTCAAGGTCAGCAGGGATGAGCTCATGGGCAGGGGGAAGATGGGGCTGAGATACCCCCACCCCCCACTGCGGGGACTGCAGGCAGAAAGGACTCCCTCTGAAGCCCTGTGACCCTGGGCTGAAGGGGAGTGGTGGAGAAGCAGGCAAGAGCAGCCCCTTCCCCCAGCCAGGAGCCCTGGGCCTCTGCTCGTATATCTGTCCCTGGATAATGTATATCCAGCTTATGGAAAATATTCATAATGCTCCTTACACCAAACTGGCCCCCTTCCATAGTGCGTGATCTAAAATTAAATCCATTTCAAATATACAGTAGATCGAGTCAAGCTAATATAAATGAAACATGATTAATAGGCAAAACGCTCTCTTCCTTCTCAGGAATGGGGGGAGGCAGGGCTGGGGCGACTCTCCCTCTCCCTCCCCACAGCCCCTCAGAACCCCCAAGGCCTCCACACCCCTGTCTGTCCTCNCTTCCAAAGGGGAACCCCGTCTCTTGCACAAACCCCTAAGTCTTGGGGTGCCTTCATTCTTCCATCTGGAAAGCATCTCCAGTCCCACTCCCTCCTTTTTCTCCCCAAGGAGCGAGAAGGAGACAAGCCCTAGGGGGTGGGAGGGGGCGCCGTTGACTCTTTTCTTGTCATTGGCCATTTGCTGCCTGCTTCACCAGGCGTGTTTGGAGCATGTTTGCATAAAGTGGATGCAGGCTGCAATTCCGTGATGAATTCTATGAATACTAATCCGCTACTACCCTTGACCTTGGGGTCACCGAAAGATCAAAACCAAACCATTTAATATTTTCCTTTTGCAGATCAATAGAAGCATAAATTCCCCCTCAATGACAAGTATAATTTCAAACAGATCTATAGAAGGCATGCGTGCATTTCCAGCCGCAGACACTCGCTGCCTGCCTGGCCTTTTGGGGAGCAGACAGGAGTTTCTTGCCTTTTCTACCATTGAATTTCTTTTTGCCTTTTTTTATGGCTCTGAAATGCTATTTTCAGCAGCTGCTGTCATATAAATATCTCTTGTTTTTCTTCTCTTCTTTCCCTCCTGGTGAAAAGGGCAGGGGACCTATTGAAAATTCCGCTTTATCTCTTTCAGTCGGGTTCAAGTACAGGTCGAATAATCGATCCCTCCTCCTTTTCTTTTTTAAGTTTCCTGTCGTTCTTTTTGGCCAGATCAGCAGCAGAGAGAAACCAGGAGAGTAGTTCTCCTATGCAGATCCTCACAGAGGTCTCTATTGCTGGGTCTCTGTGTGTGTGTGCTCGCTCGTCCACACGAGTGATCTGTGATTGAGTGAGGGGTGGTGTGAGTGTATAAGTGTGTGTGTGTACCTTTGTGTTCAAACTCTCACCCAGAACTTGAGGAGGGTGGAAATAGAAAATCATCAAAGAGAAAAATTTGAGGGCAGGAGTGGGCATCGTTAACCTGTGCAGATCCCAGGCAGAATCTGGGCTGGGAAGACTGGGAAGGTGTCCCAGTTGGCTTTTCACGCTTGCACCTCACCAAAGCATCTGAGTCTTTATAAGAATACAACTCCTCCGAGGGGGGAAAGATGCAAATAGAAAAAGGGAGAAACAAAACTAAATAAAACAAAACTGGAGGCAGAGGGGGAAAAAAGCCAAAGAGAAAGGGAATTAAACCATTAATCTGCCCAGATTTTTCCACTTCACAGAGTAATCAGTTTGGAAGTGACTGAAATAAAGTGGAAGCCACGACTGCCACCACCTCCTCCCTTTAGTCCGTGTTTCTTATTTTCAAAAAATCAGGGAGCCAGGAAGGAGGCCTCCCTGTCCCCCACAAAGGCCCCTAGTGTCCGCTCCAGAAGAGGACGAAGACCCCAGCTCTTAGCTGCAGCTTCCCAGTGCTGTGATGCCGGGGCGACAGCCACCCTGAGCTGGAGGTGCAAAGCCAAGATGATTTAATTTATAGAAAGGACAAGGATGTCGTGTAGCAGATTTAATCATCGGAGAGTTTAAAAAAAAATAAGGACCGGGCTAATGTCGTAATTTACATTTCAGGATAATAAAGAGAGAAAGACAGCAAAGGAAGGGCCCGTAGCCTGCGAGAGGCAGTAAGGAGGGGAGGCCGACCAGGGGGCCGAGGGAGCCCAATAGATTTGCCTGAAACACCAATAAATTTAAAAACAAACCCAGAAAGCTAAAGACAGCCCCTGGAAAGTGCTGGGAAAATGGACCATCGATTTTAGACTTGATCTGCATTTTGTATTTTAATAATGCTCTCTCTCTGTCTTTCCTTTTCTCTCTCTCCCTCTCTCCCTCTCTCTCTCTCTCTTTTGCAAAATATAAAAGCTGATCTGATAAATATTAATTTGAACCATCATAATGTATTTGAAAATTCCAGCTAAAATGTCACCACATGGAACATTAATGTAATATTTCAAGGCCCTGAGAGCAATACTCATATTGATTGCATTTATTTCACTCTAGGGAGGAGAGATAATTCTTCAATGTGGGACACATCTGGGAGCCAAGGAGGCAGAGCTGAGGGGAGAAATGCGAAATTATATATGGTCATAAAAAATACAAAACAGAAAATCCTCCCCAAAACTCGTGCATCTCCCATGGCGTCCCACACCCAAACTTGACTTTGTAATTTCTCAGCATGGTGCGGGCCATGGAAGCCCGTGTGCCTCTGGGCACTTGGCAAAAGCTTGAGCGTGTGCCTCTGGGGCAGTTGTTGCGGGACTGAGCCGCCTCTCCCTGGGCCCCACTGTGTGGGCCCTGCCTCCAGGCTCCGGAAGGCTTCGGGGGCCAGCTGGGGATGGACAGACAGAAAGAGGGGCTGGCCCAGCTGGGCCTGCCCCCCCCCCCCGCCCCCGGAGCTGTGGGGTGAAAGTTTGTGAATGCACAAGAGCTGTGGGGTCCTGGAAGGGGAGAGAGAAAGGAGAGGAGAGGAGAAAGGAGGGGAGGGTGAGAAGCGGGGGCCAGAGAGGAGACAGAGAGACAGGCATGAGTGAAAAGGAAGGAGGAGAGGGGAGTCAAGGGAGGGCAGACAAGAGGGGGGAGAGTGAGGGGGAGGGGAGGGGCAGGAGGGGAAGGGGGCGCAGGCCGTCTGGAGTCCCAGTTCCTCTCACTGTCATTAAGGATATTGATGTGCTCAGGCGTCAACGAGTCTTTGCACAAGTGAAAGGAAATCCGACGCTGGTGATGACCCCGAGCACACGCCCTCCAAGCCCCCTGCCCGCCTGGAGCGGAGACCTGGGAGGCCTGGGGGAAGGGGTGTGAGGTGGTGAGACCCCGCAGAAGGCTGAGATGCTGAGGCCCTGTGATTCCAAGCTGGGGGCTGCTCTTTCAGCACCAATGCCTAAGGTCCCAGGGCTGGCTGCCTGGCCTCCTGCCTCCCCGATGGCTGGTACCTGCAGCCCAGATGCAGAGTGAGCAGGGGTGCTCCCCTGGCTTAGTCTTAAGCCGGAACAGGAGCCCACCTTCCTCCTTGCTTCTTGGGAGTGCGTGGAGTGGGGCCTTGCAGCACCCCTAGAAGGCCGGGGGCAGGACAGGGGGGCGCCCAGAGGCCCAGGGACTGGCCAAGGTCAGGCGCACCTTTGGCATTCTTCAGATCTCTGCACAAATGTCACCTTCTCACAGAAGCCCTCCCTGGCCACCTAGACAGACACCGACACGCACTCCCCATCAAGCCTGCGTGTTTTGCTTTAAGTAGAGCACTTGTCACTAACTGGGATTATCTTAATTTGCGTGTACATGTTTTTTATCTCTCTTCCCCTCACTTGGAGATTAAGTTTTTAAGGTCAGGGACCTTGTCTAACGCATTCACCTTTACATCCCTTACACCAGGCACACAGCAGACGCCTCTAGGCGTTAGTTGACTTGATGGAAGGATGAATAAATGGATGAATGGGTGCTAAAGGTTCTGCCCTTCCGTGCACCAGCCTCTCCTAGCCTGAGCCCCCTTTGAGCCGCGTGACCCAGCATCGCCCCCACCCCCGACCCCTCCCAGCCCCAGCTCCCGCTGCCGCCGCCGCCTGCCGCCAAGGCTGCGCACCCCCGCCTCCCCTGAGCCGTCACTCGCGGAGCTGCCACAATATTGTGAAGGCTCCGCGCTCCCGCTCCTCCGCGCAGCCCGCAGCCCGCGCGGGGAAAGCGAGGGAGGCGGCGGCGGGCTGCTCGGCGATGAATAATGCATGACCAAGGCGCCCCCTACCGGCGGCCGCGGGCTCCGCGGGGACACGGCCCCGCCGCGCCCCGGACCTCGCAGGGACCAGGTGGACAGACCCGGTCTCACTGCCCCGCCCAGGTCCAGGGAGGAAACTTCCCGTCCCTGTCATCCCTTCTAGATCCAGCCGTCAAACCCTTGCCCTTTCCGGGCTACCCTCCCTCCTTCTGTGTGGGGAGCACTGCTTTAGGGGCGTTTGTGGCGGTGCGGGCGGCTGCACAAAGCTGGGACAAGCCTCTAGGGATTCTGATCCCGGGAGTAGAAGTGGGATGAGGAAGCCCACCTCCCTGTCACCCTACGGCTTCTGTACCAGGATTTGAGCTGAGCGGGCAGTGTGTGGCCTCCAAAAAGGACCAGCTGGAAGGGGGGGGAGGCAGAGAACACGGCTTAATCGGCTTAAATTTTAAATTTTTATATAATTAGTACAAATTATTTGGTGACATTTTGGTCTCTATAGCTCATGGTAAATATCTAAACATATAATTATCTGATTAAGTTAATGTTATAAAAAAAATTAGTGCCAACAGTATCACAAGTGTTTCCAAGTTTCTGTAGAACATTTAGAACATTGAGATGCTTTTTTTTTTTAATTTAAAATATGGGAAAGCCCACTATATATGTGTGATCATCTGTCATTTTAGAATAAAATGTCTTCCTGGGAGCCTCTTTTCTGGGAGGAATGTACCTTCTTGGCTGCCTTCAACCAGGAAATGCCAGGTGGCAGAGGGCACGTGTCAAGGTTGATAATCAGATTCCCCCAAGGCCTGGAGTGATCCCCAGTGGCTGTGATCTCGGGTTCCACTGCCAGGATTGCTTGCTCCCCAGGCCCACCGCATCCTAACAGGCAGGTGATGAAAAGGGAGCCAGAGATCTTCCCTTGAGCAAGTAGCTGCTTTCCTCCTGGTCATGCAGGCCCTGGGGAGCAGGGGCTTTCCTCATTGAGACCAGGCATTCCTCCTGNGGTTCCACTGCCAGGATTGCTTGCTCCCCAGGCCCACCGCATCCTAACAGGCAGGTGATGAAAAGGGAGCCAGAGATCTTCCCTTGAGCAAGTAGCTGCTTTCCTCCTGGTCATGCAGGCCCTGGGGAGCAGGGGCTTTCCTCATTGAGACCAGGCATTCCTCCTGTAGCCTGATCCACTGCCCAGCCTTAAGGAGGGGCGATCCTTCCAGAGGCTGGAACCTCCAACCTCTGGGAAGGGGCTCCAGCCCATCTCTGGGCATCTGCTGAAAGACTGGCACGTGTTAGGGTCTCTAGTCCCAGCAATGCCCTGGGAAGGCAGACTGTGAGCCCCATGCTACCAATGAGGAAACTGAGGCTCAGAGAGGTACAGTCATGGGCCCAAGACCACCCAGTTCAGATTTGAACTCAGACATACTCTGCAGAGCCTGAGGCGAAAGGCCTGGGGCAGGGAGGAGGAACTCTAGTCCTCTGCCCAGACTGTCCTCTTGTGGCCTGGACCCCACGCCCTGCTAAGAGGTCAGACTTGAATCCCGAGCTGGATCACAGTGCTCCCGGTAGAATCTTGGGGCAACACTTGGTCTGGATGACTACAAATGGGTTGCAAACTTAAGTGTCCCGGGGACTAGTTGGCATCACCACACATGGGAAATCTATGGTCCCCCATTAGTTTCCCAAATAGCTTTGGCTCTTACGAAAACAACAGTTCAGGGCAATGACTGATAACCTATTAGCAACCTTCACCCTGGAATCTTGCTCCTTCAAGTGAGGCCCAGGTTCCAGCCCCTGTCTGACTTTGCTTTGCTCTGTTGCCTCACCCAACAAGTCTGACCTCTCTGAGCTTCTGTTTCTTCATCTGTAAACTGGGGATAAAAACAGTACCCATATCACAGGGGGTTGCATGGACCAGGTGAGTGGAGGGATGTGCAGGATTTTGTAGGGCAACCCAGGGACCTGCCAAGATAATTCTTGTTAGTAAGTTGGGGTCCTCGTTGGTGGCTCTTTAATTTGAGTTTCCCCAAAAGCAGACCAGGGATCTGGGTGTGTGCCATTTGAGAGGGATCCCACAGGAGAACAGTGAGGGGGTGGAGAGGTAGGAGGAGGAAGATGTGTCACTGAGCAGGTGCCACAGGGCTCATGAGTCCTGCGGAGACTAGAGCACAGTTCAAGACTATCCCAAATGTGTGTGTGTGTTGGTGGGGGTGGGGGCGGGGCAGGGTGCAATTCATCCACCAATTCCCATCTGTCATTGGTTGATTGGTTGAATGAGAGTCACAGGAGGTGGAGCTTGCACCTAAAGACCAGAGAGATGTCCTTAGGGTGCTGAAGTCAGAGTGATGGTAGCCCTCAGTAGAAGCTGCAGGTGCCTTCGGGGGCAGGTGGAAGGACAAAGCACGGGCCAGTGCCCACCCCTCTTCCCTCCTCTTCAACAGCCGCTCCTGCCAATATCGGTGCCCACTTTGGGCCACACCAGGCTCTGGAGTCAGAGATAGGCCAGATTCAGCTGCAAGCTTGTCAAGGGAGTGGGAGAAAGCCCAGTTTTTCAGAGAATGAATGTTGAGAGAGTATTCTGGCCTTTCTCGGAGCCCAGAGGCAGAGTATTCAACTTCTGGGGCTGAGAAGGTTTCTTGGAGGAGGGGACACTTTTCAAGCAGAACTTTGAGCCAGAGACTTTACTCTGTGTCCTGGGGCCTAGTGACCTCACCCTCACTGTCCAAAGTTCCTTCCGGCTGTGGTAGCTAATATTGAATTGCTGGGCACGGCTGGTAGCTCTGCCCCTTCATCATCCTGGATGCCAGGACAGCTATCTTCCAATCGAGACTTTGTACCACCCTTGGTGCTGCTAGGTAGGGGTGGAGGGTCTAGGCAGCAGTCAGTGATGAGAAAGAGCAGTTCTGGGCTTAGGACCTTAGGGACTATCTGAGGTTAGCCACCAGGAAGTTCCCAAAGCGTCCTGAATGACTGGAGAGCTTGCTTCAAATTTGGATACAGGTTTCATTCAGACCTCCCGACTCAGAGTATTCAGGCAAGAATACTTCTGCATTTTCAAGCAAGNTGGGCTTAGGACCTTAGGGACTATCTGAGGTTAGCCACCAGGAAGTTCCCAAAGCGTCCTGAATGACTGGAGAGCTTGCTTCAAATTTGGATACAGGTTTCATTCAGACCTCCCGACTCAGAGTATTCAGGCAAGAATACTTCTGCATTTTCAAGCAAGTACTCTGGGGCCTCCCATTGCTACTAGTGGACTTGGGTTGGGGACCCATCTCCTGCTCTGCACTGAGCTCGTGGTTACCTCCCCTGGCCCACCACAGACTTCCTGTGGCCACCATGAGCTCCTGGGAACATCCTTCTTCCATAGCTCCCTGCGCCATCTCTCCTTAATCATCCCCCCCACCCTGGATCTGCATTGCCAAGGAAAGGGGGCAAGGCAGAGGAGACAGTCTTCCCAGGGATGTCCTCTCTACCTCTGCAAGCTCCACTCCACAGAGACCCACCACCTCTGTTCCCTGGAGAGCGTGGGGAAGCATGGGGGTTCCTCTGTGACTGAGTCTGTGACCTCCCATTCATTCATATGCATGGATCAGATTTTGGAAATACAATTAATTACCTGTTGTGTCTGCTTTAATTATTGTCGTGTTTTCTATGCGCTTAACACAATTTAATAAACAGTCGGGGAAACAAAATCTTCCTGGAGGCCAGGGCTCGGGAGAAGCTGGGCTCTGTCCCTGGCCCTGGGAAGCACTTTCCACCTGTCATTCATGGTCACATCCATTCATTCTTTCACGCGTTTGTTCATTCATTCTCCAGTCAGTTTGTCATTGATTCATTCACTAGATCCCTCATTCATTCAGGTATTCGTTTATTCATTCATTCATTCACTTATCTGGTAAATATGCATTAGCTAAGCCACATGACAGGCTCCAGGAGAGGTGCCAAGAAGGTCACGATAAATAAAACGAGAAGGTCCCTGCCTTTTAAGAGCTGACAATCTGGAAGGGTAGACAGAAAATAAATACATTCAGAGAATACAAACTGAGCCAGGACTGCCAGGGAGGACTTCTTGGAGGAGGCAACATTTAAACACATTCCCTGTTTTATTCACTTGTTTATTCATCCATTCAGGCAGAGCAGGCTGTATTCCTGGAGAGAGCAAGAAGACAGAAGGCCCCATTCTGAGCCAAGACTCAGGCAGGGAGACAACTGGTGGCCAAAGTATTACAACATAACAGGAAAAACGGTGGTGAAGGTAGGAACAGTAGGAGCACTGAAGCTGGAGAGACAGTCAGGGAAGGGTTTTCCTTGGGAGGAGACCTGGAACAAGTCTCCTAGGACCCATAGAAGGTGAATAATCTGAGCCTCCAGGGGATAGGCTCGGGGACCATGCACAGCTCTTCTGATGGGATGGACTGGCAAGTAGCTATTACAAGTGCTGGGCACAGTGGTGACCTGGAGAGAGAGGAGGAGAAGGGCTCTGGTGACTAAGATCGCCTGGTTCCCAGCCCCCTGCCCCAGGATTGGCATCAAAAGGAACTGGATAAGGTTGGGGTCTTGGTGAAGAAACAGAAGTTTCTCAGCCAGAGAAGAACACTCCAAGTGAACCCCGCATATGCACAGACCTACGGGTGGGAGGGAGCTGACATGCTTAGGGGGAAGCCTGGCTTCATGGCAGAAGGTAGAGCCTTGACTTCCCTGGTGGTCCAGTGGTTAAGAATTTGCCTGCCAGTGCAGGGCACATGGGTTCGATTCCTGGCCTGGGAAGTTGCCACATGCCACGGAGCAACTAAGCCTCTGTGCGGCAACTACTGAGCCCCCGTGCTCTAGAACCAGTCTGCAACAAGAGAAGAGCCACGCACCACAACAAGAGAAGAGCCACGCACCACAACTAGAGAGTCGCCCCGGCTGGCTGCAACTAGAGAAAGCCTGTGCACAACAAAGATCCGATGCAGCCAAAAACAAATTAAAAAAAAAAAAGAAGAAGAAGGTGGAGCTGTAGTCCTAGGCAGTGGGAGACAGGTGGCTGGATCACAGGGGCCTGCAGGGATGGCACCAAGGAGCCTGGGCAAGATCCTGGATGTGATGAGGAGCCCTAGGTGGTCTGAGGCTGGGCAGGCCCTCGTTGGAGCTGAGTATCCATGCTTATTTACAGATGTGTCCAAATGCCTGGTCAGGGCCAGGGATGCGGTGATAAGCAACACATGTCCTCCACCCAGGCAGACTACTGATTCTGGTGGTAAAAGTCTCACCAGGGTAACCATGTAGACACCCAGGAGCCCAGAAGAGGGGATTAAGCTTAGGAAAGAAAAATTAAAAGCTAGTTACACCTAGTATTTATCAAGTCCTTCCTCCATGCCAGGTGCTTCCATTTGTTATCCCATTAATAATAATAATCGTAGGGGCAACAGCAGCAGTAATAAGTAATACTTATTTTGTGCCAGCTCCTTTCTGTTCAATGTGCTTTTACCCGTATTAATTCCTTTAATCTTCACAACAACCCACGGAGGTGAATAGTAGTAGCATTATCCCCATTTGATAGATAAGGACATGGAGGCTCAGAAGCTGACTGACTTCTTCCAGGAATAAATGGCTGAGCCAGGATATGAACACAGAGCCTTCTGCTTTCCTGGTCCATGTCCTTCCCTGGTCCTTCCGCTTCCTCCTGCCCTACCCTCCTCACCAAGGGATGTGTTGGGGGCTGAGGGGGTGCCAGCATGGCTGGTACTGGATACCCCCCCACAAGTCAAGGGCCCCCTCCTTTCCCCTCAGGCAGCCCCTGGCTGCTGCCTACTCCTGCTGACTGAGGCTGGTGTTTTATGAACCCAGAACCGCAGCAAGATTCTCCTATTAATTTATTGGTATTGCTAATTAAACATCATATTCGCAAATGTAAATTTCCTAATGGCCTCCCTTCCATTTCCGAAGTTTCCTAAAAGAGCTTTCTTGTTATGGTTGTCAATTGAAGCCAATTAAATCTCACCAGATGGGTGGGCTGTGGCTAGCTCAGGGGTCATCAAGGGGATCTAGGGCCTCTGGACAGGGTCTAGCTAGGGCCCTTGTTGACCACAGAGGGGGACTGGGATCCAGGAATGCTGGAGAAGGAGGCAGAGGAGGCCCAGCCCCAGGCTCTTGGGTGTCAGCTGCCATCTCCCTGACCTCCCCAAGGTGGGGAGGGGCTCTCCCCTGGCCCCTGACCCGGTGGCTGGCCTGGGCCTCTAGCTCTTGGCAAGGCTGCGTCAGGGAGGCCAGGACTAGTGTGAGGAAGGAGGTGGGTGGTGGAGGGAAGAGAGAATCTACTGAGAGGCTCCAGGAATAAGCAAATGCCTGTGCTTGGAGGAGCCTTAGGGATTTTCCCAGTCAAACCTCTCATTTGAAAAATGGAGAAACTGAGGCACTGAGAAGACAGTGGCATCCCCAAGGCCACAGAGTCAACAAGTGGAGGAGTTGAGACTTAAACAGAAATCTGTCTGTAATCCCTTTGAGAATGGGATGAGCTATGTGCCCTCCCTGCAGAAAAATGTACCCAGGGATTACAAGATTGCAGGGACCTTGTGATGTTCTACACCATGGCAACTCCCATTCAGTCACAGGATAGTGTTTAAAAGCAATGGTGGGCTTCCCTGGTGGCTCACGGGTAAATAATCTGCCTGCTAATTCGGGAGCCATGAGTTCAATCCCTGGTCGGGGAAGATCCCACATGCCTCAGAGCAGCTAAGCCTATGTATCACAACTATGGAGCCTGTGCTCTAGAGCCTGGGAACCGCAACTAGTGAAGCCCACTCTCCTAGAGCCTGAGCTCTACAACAAGGGAAGCCACGTCAATGAAAACCCATGCACACTGCAGCTAGTGAGTAGTCCCCACTCACTGCAACTAGAGAAAAGGCCCGTGCAACAGCAAAGACCCAGCACAGCCAAAAATAAAGAAATAGAAGCAACGACTCTTGGATCAGAAGTTACCACTTTTAAATCCCATATCCAGCAAGCTCTCTGCCTCTCTGAACCTCAGTCTCTTCATCTGTAAAATGGAACAGCAGTCTCTCCCTCCCAGGGCTGCTGGAAAGATTATTTGAAAGCATGTGAATACCCAGTTCTAGGATGGGCCTCATCACATCAGAGCTTAGTGGGGAGAGGGCTCTGGCTATTGCTGGCCTGGGTGCAGGTGGACCCAGGGAGGCTGGCAGAAGGAGAGGCCACACAGGCCTGATGTTTGGCCTTGTGTTTGGAATGATGGTCACCATTTACTCAGCAGTGCTGAGACATCACATGTGTCATCTCAGTAATTCTCCCAGGCCATAAAGAGGTGCTGTCGTTGCCTCCTTCACAGATGAGGAAACCGAGGCTGGGGAAGTCCAAGACTTGCCTGGCCTGTTGGTCTCTGGGGGAAGGTCTCTCTTCCTCCAGAGTCTGAGTCAGTAACTGCTCTGCCTTTGCTGAGAATGAAGTGGAAGAATTAAGGGTGGATCAGCTGCCAGGACTTAAAGCCCCTGCTCGGCAATTCCTTTCCTGGGAGGCCATTGAGCCTGTTACCTGTGCAATCAGAGCCTCAGGACCCCCCAAAATATGTCAGAAAGGACTGATATTCTCTGCAGCCTGACCTAAGACCCTGAACTGTGGTCACTACTGCCTAATGTCCCTCCCAACACCCCTAAGAACAGCCTCTGGGGAGACGGGCAGAAACAGGAGCCTGTGGGGGAGACTGAGTTGAAGGGCCAAGGTCTTGGCAAGGATGCGGAGGATGCGGGAGACCCTTGTCTAGCCTTTGTCCCTGACACCTGGGCAAAGCCAGGGAGCGGGGCTGCTGGTGAAGAGGATGAGTGAGGGGCGTCTCCCAGATGCCAGGAACCATCCTTCGTGCCCCACTCTCCGCAGCCTGCATGGCTTCTGTGCGTCAGTATCTTTAGGGGACCAGTGGGTAATCTGAGTGTTCTGGTTGCTGCTTGGGAATCTCCATTAGGGAAAGTTTTAAAAATACACTCTATTGTTGTTTATTATTAATGGTAATGACACAGGGAGCGAGGCTGCGCATCAGTTCCCTGTAGTCCCAGGCTTCTAATGTGCTGGGTGGGACAGCCGCTACCTGGTGCCCTGCGTGGAGTATGAGTGGGTCTCAGTCCACGAGACTGCACCCGGGCTGCACAGACAGTTAAAAAATTTTAGTGTTATAAAATACACAGAACACAAAATTTAACATCGTAACCCTTTTGAAGTGTGTGATTCAGTGGCATCAACTACATTCACAAGGTTATGCAGCTGTCTAGTTCCAGAGATTTCTCATCACCCCAAAAGAAACTGCCTACCCGTGAAGCAGTCACTCTCCATTTTCCCATCCCCTGGAAACCACTAATCTGTCTCCTGTCTCTATTTGCTGTTGCTGTTTGGTTGCCAAGTCATGTCCAACTCTTTTGCGACCCCATGGACTGTAGCCCACCAGGCTCCTCTGCCCATGGGATTTCCCAGGCACGAATACTGGAGTGGGTTACCATTGCCTTCTCCAGGGAATCTTCTTGGCCCAGGGATCGAATCTTGGTCTCCTGCTTGGCAGGCGGATTCTTTACCACCAAGCCACTTGGGAAGCCCTTCTGTCTCTATGGACTTGCCTTTTCTGTATCCATTAGACACCAACTCCTGTTTCCCCTCCTCCTAGCCCCTGGTAACCACTGATCTACTTCTGTGTCTATGAATTTGTCTCTTCCAGGTTCTGCGTATAAATGGAACCACACACCATCTAGCTTTCTGTGTCTGCCTTCTTTTATTTAGCGTCATGTTTTCAAGGTTCATTCAAAGTAGTGGCATGTAGCGCACAGTCTGTGTGTATTCAGTCGTGCCTAGCTGTTTGCAACCCCATGGACTGTAGCCTGGTAGGGTCCTCTGTCGAGTTTTCTGGGCAACAATACTGGAGTGAGGTGCCATTTCTACCAGTGCTTCATCCCATGTTACAGCAGTATAATATTCCATTTTGTGGATAGAGTACATTTTGTTTATCCATCACTCACTGATGGATATTTGGGCTGTTGCCACCTTTTAGCTACCATGAATAGTATCCATATTTGAAGCATAGTTTTCTGCATTCTGAGTAGGGAGATGTCTCTATTCTGATGCACAGATGTCCTGACAGCAGATAAAAGGTCAGGTTTTTATACTATACGTGAGGATGTCCAGGCTTCAAATGCCCAGCTCGGGGGCCTGAAGGATCCCTTTGGTGCTCTCATTAGGTAGATGGGCTCCCATAGGGTCCAGCCTGAGCCCCAGGGAGACTATCAGCAGTTTGAAAAGGTGCAGTTTCCAGCCACAAAAAAGGAATGAAATTGGATCATTTGCAGAGACATGGATAGGCCTAGAGTCTGTCATACAAAGTGAAGTAAGTCAGAAAGAGAAAAACCAATATCATATATTGATGCATATATATGGAATCTAGCTCTGAAGCTGAAACTCCAGTACTTTGGTCACCTGACGCAAAGAGCCAGCTCATTGGAAAAGACTCTATTGCTGGAAAGGTTGAAGGCAGGAGGCGAAGTGGATGACAGAGGATAAGATGGTTGGGCGGCATCACCGACTCAATGGACATGAGTTTGAACAAACTCTGGGAGATGGTGAAGGACAAGGAAGTCTGGCATGCTGTAGTCCATGGTGTTGCAGAGTCAGAGATGACTTAGCAACTGAACAACAACATGGAATCTAGAAAAACGGTACAGATTAACTTATTTGCAAGGCAGGAATAGAGATGCAGATGTGGAGAATGGACATATGGACACAAGGCGGGGAAGGGGAGGGTGGGATGAGTTAAGAGATTAGAACTGACATGTATACACTACCACGTGTAAATAGCTAGCTAGTGGACAGCACAGGGAGCTCAGCTCAGGTGCTCTGTGATGACCTAGAGGGGTGGGATGGTGGGTGAGGGGAGTAGGAGAGAGATCCAAAAGGGAGGGGATATATGTGTACTCACAGCTGATTCACTTCTTTGTAGAAAGTGAATGCAACATTGTAAAGCAGTAGAAACTAATGCAACATTGTAAAGCAATTATACTCCAATAAAAGAGGGGTACAGTTTCCTTCAGGTGGGGAGAAGTGGGGCAGGGGAGTAGCCCTCAGGCACATGACTATGGGATGGTGAAGGCTGGATGAGATGACCTTCTGGGGACCCTTGCAGGCTAGCACACAGACAGAAGTCTCTGCCTACTTGGCAGCACCTCGGGGTGTAGAGCAGGGAACACGGATGATCAAAAAGGGACAAGGCCTTGCTTTGGTCAAGTTCAAGTAGCCCTCCCTGGGCATTTTAACAATGGGGAAACTAAAGACAGAGAAGAGGGGAGACCTCTTGTGTCACCCACAGTTTCAGAGCTACCACTGATTGGCACTTCCTAGCATGAGTGCCCTTAAACCACACACTTTTAGGGGCCTTCTAATGTCATTTCCATTTTACAGATGGGAACATGAAGGTTCAAGGAAGTGACTCCCTGTCTGAAATGTAGAGAAGGGACAGAAGTTCTCAGGTGTCCCCAAAGGGAACCCAGAAGTTTTCCAGCTAAACCCATGTCACCGTGACCAGTGGCAACTTTCCTGGAGGTTAGCACTGGGTCAACCTCTCCCAGGGCGCTGAGAACCCCTGCACATTCTGCCCCAGCCCTTAGCCAGGAAATGGACTTCTTAGGAGGTGGCACAAATAACGGCAGGAGCACAGACCTGAGGGCAAATCCCAACTCCATTCCTTGGTAACTCACTTTATCCCACTGAACCTCAGTGTGCCCATCTGTAAAATGGGGAGTCTTGCTGACCCCCACTGCAGAGGGTTACTCTAAGAGTTAAATGAGTTGATATAGCCAGGAGGCTTGCATAGAGTTTGGCACACAGTTAGTGCTCCAAAAATGTAGCCCGAACAAACAAACCTGTGCTCCCACCAAGCCCTGCATGAGAAGAGCTGGACGGAAGATCATTGGCCAGGAGATCAGGGAGCCTGGTGCTGCCCCCTGGGATTCGTAACTGGGAAGGAGCGGTGCTCATGGTCTCCACGGGATAATCAGAGAGGACACCACCTTAATTCCACCTCCATCAGACCTCTGCCGGAAGACACGACCCTTTCACCTCATCAATATTCAAGAGCTTAACAAAAAAAGCTATAACTAGGGAAGTCAGAAATAATGGAAAGCAGTATTGATTATTTTATGGTGCGATTAGGGGTAATTACATCTCTCAAATTTTATTTTAATGTTACTTTCTACTAGTTTTAGCCTTTTAAAATTATCCCAAACATCCTCATTTAATGGAACACACATGCCTTCAATTTCAATGTGAAATACTTTTTTTCTGCTAAAGTGTGACCTCAATATATTTGAAAACATAAATTACACCATGTATAAACCATAAAAAATGAATGATGAATTTAATTCTGGTGAAGCGTGAGGGATTGAGGAGGCAGGCGGGCAGAGGTGTTGTTTATCCAGTGCAGAGGGGACAGTCAAAGGCAGGAGGGGGCAGTGGGGGGCAGAGGGAATGCCTGACCTTCAGGGGGCACAGGAACAGGGCTCAGCACTCTCTGGGACACAGGCCAGGGAGGAATCACTTGCCCCAGTGCCCCCCCCTCATTCAGGTGAGCTTGTGGTCACTTCTCCTGCCCCACTTTCCCTGGAAAATGTGTTTCCAAGACCTTGTAGTTGCATGGTCTGACTTGAGCCTCCCAGTCTAGCTCTGCCCATCATGGACGGTGTGGTGTGATCACTAATGTGCTGTTGCTCCATTTTATTGGTTCCATTATACAGATGAGCAAACTAAGGCTGACGGAGTTCAACTAAAGTAACTTGGGGAGCAAGTGCTGGGGTTTTAACACTGGCCACAAAGCCAGAATTGGGGGACTCGGCAGCCTGAGAGCATCCAGCTGTCAGAGAAGAGCCTGTAGGAACTGCATCCCTATGGTCCTAAGGGCAGTGAGCAGAGTGGTTGAGGACTGATACTTTGGAGTCAGAAAGCCCTGGGTTCAAATCCTGGTCCCCTTGCAGTGCTATGAAGACTGTCACTGTAAAACCCCTAGCACGTTATTTCTGACCCTCCTATGCCCAGGGTTTGAGGCTGGGGCTTGTGGGCAGGAGGGTTTGGCCCCAGGGATAGGGGTTTTCAAAATGTGAGCAGAGATTTCTCCTATGTCCTCAGGGCTCACCTCTAAACCTTAGCTCTAAGGTTTCTGACTTCCTGAATATTCCTCATCCCCAGGTGACTGGCAACTCATTATTTGGCGGGAATGACTGCCACCCCCTCCCCCACCCCATATTGTGTGCCCTCAGAGGGCAGGGACCAGCTCTCTTTGTAGCTGTATCTTCGGCAACATCACATTGTGGGAACCTGAGAAATCTGCCTGAATGAAGTGCTCTGGTCAACTGGGGACCGCGTTGTTAATTTCAATGGTCAGTTTTCAGCCCATCGCAGCACAGTTCACAGGACGCCTCCCTCCTCTCTGGCACACTCTCCTGCCTTGGCTCCCACCTCCCAGGTGGCTCCTTACCTCCCGCGTTTCCTCCTCCCCCTCTTCACCTCGGGTCCATCCTCGGGCTTTCTTTCCCAAAGTCAGCCCCAGGGCAACCCCATTCTGCTTGTACATTAATGTCCATCTAGATTAATGCTGTCCAATAGAAACAGCAGGCAAACTTCTTGGGCAGTTTAATATTTGGGGGTACCTACTTTTTTTTTAAAGAAAACAGTAAGGTAAATACTGTATTTTATCTAAGCAAATATATCCAAAATTACTTCATTATCATTCCAACTTTTTACAAAAGCAATAATGAGCTATTGCAGTTTCTTTTCCATTCTAAGCCTGTGAAGCCCAGTGTGCATTTTACACGTATGTGCTGTGCTTAGTGGCTCAATCATGTCCAACTGTTTGCGACCCCAAGGACTGTAGCCTGCCAGGCTCCTCTGTCCATGGGGATTCTCCAGGCAAGAATACTGGGGTGGGTTTACATGCCCTTCTCCAGGGGATCTTCCCAACCCAGGGACTGAACTCCAGTTTCCCGCATTGCAGGCAGACTCTTCACCATCTGAGCCACCAGGGAAGCCCTTTTACGTGTATAGTCCATCTCAATCAGACCAGCTGCATGTCAAGTGCTCAGTAGCCACATGTGATGCCCGGCCACTGTGTGGGACAGCTAAGGTTTCTACACTGATTGTTTCCAACCCATACCTCCAGCCCAGACCTCACGTTTCAGTGGACACTTTCTCATACCCAACACCTTTATTCGGAGGCCAGAGGGCCATCTCAAACTCCAGACTTCCAAAGCTGAGCTCCTGTTCTTCCCCACGCCAGCTCCACCCACAGCCTTCCTGCCTCTATTAATAGCAGCTCCAGCCTTCCAAGGCGCAGATCAAAATCTTCAAAGTGACCCTTGACTCTTCTTCCCCTGCCAACTCTCCCCACTCATCCAATCTATTAGCAAATCCTATCTGTTTTGTCATCACAATACATCCAGAATCTGAGCACTTCCCACTTCCTCTCCTGCTACCACCTGGTCCAAGCCACCGACACCTGTCCCTCAGATAACTTCGATCACCACCCTCTCTGGTCTTCCTGAGTCTACTCTTGCCTTATCACTACCAAAGACATGCAACCCAAATCCCAGAGTGACCCAGTAAAAGCATAAGTAAGTACCTGTCACATCTCATAACCCTTCAATACCACCCATAGTGAAAGCTCAAATCCATAAATCTCAACACACATAAACACATCCCTGCCGCAGGACCTTTGCACTGTCTGTTCCCTTGGCCCAGATGGACTTTCTCATAGATATCTACAAGAGTTTTTGCTGAAATATCACCTTTTAATTGAAATCTTTCTTAATCTTTCTATTTTATTTATTTGGTTGCGCTGGGTCTTTGTTGCTGCGAGCAGCCTTTCCATAGTTACGGTGAGTGGAAGCTACAGAAGCCAAAATTTAACATTTCTATGTCAAAAAGATTATCAGTAGGCTGGGAGAAAGATGATTCATATCCACAATATATAAAAATAGTCCATTAGAAAAATGGACAAGAAATATAAACAGACATTTCACAGTAGATGAAATTTAAATGGCCAATAATCATATATTTTTCTAAGTTCACATTCAGCAATCAGGTAAATGAAAATTAAAACAGCAATGAATTTTCTGTTTTGTTTTTTGCCTGACAAATTGGCAAAAATTAAGGAGATTAATAATACTGAGAAATGGTAAAGATGTTGCTACAGACTATTCTCACACAATGCTGGTAAAGGCGTACATGGCTCAAAATTTGAGAGACCAATTTGTTAATATTCACTAAAACAAAAAATAATGTTCACCCAGCAACCCTACTTCTAGGGCTTTATTTACCAAAAAGACTCACTTGGGTGCACAGAGACGTGTGTGAGGATGTCTATGACCTTGTTTATAACAGAAAACATTTCTGAAAAAGCATAAATGTCCATCAGTCAGAGATTGGATAAATACTTACAGCACAGTCAAACTATGAAAGCTTGAATAGATACTTAGTGAAAGTGAAGTCGTTCAGTCGTGTCTGACTTTTTGCGACCTCATGGACTGTAGCCCACCAGGCTTCTCTGTCCATGGGACTTTCCAGGCCAGAATACTGGAGTGGGTTGCCATTTCCTTCCCCAGGAGATCTTCCCTACCCAAGGATTGAACCCGGGTCTCCCACATTGTAGGCAGACGCTTTACCATCTGAGCCACCAGGGAAGTGAGGCAAACCTAGAGAAATCTATACAGATCACAGAAAGACCTCTGTAGCATACTGTCAAGTACAAAGAAGCAAATCAGAACAATCAACATGGTGTGATGCCATTGACATAAAAGATAATTAAGACATCTGAAAAACTGGCAAAAGGCTTAAACAGACACTTCTCCAAAGATATACTAATATCCGAAAATCACGGGAAAAAATGCTCAACCTCATTAGCCAAGAGGGAAATGCAAATCAAAATCACAATGAGATAACCACCTCACACCCACTAGGAAAGCTATAATCAAAAAGGCAGATGACAAGTGTTGGTGAAGATGTGGAGAAATGAGAGCCTTCATATATTGCTGGTGGGGATGTAACTGGGTGCAATCACTTTGGAAAACAATTTGGCACAGTTCTTTAAAATGTTAAACATGGAGTTACCATATGACCCAGAAATTCTACCCTAGGCATATACCCCAGAGAAATGAAAAAAAAAAAAAAAACACACACACACACAAAAACTTGTATATGAATGTATGTAACACCATTATTCACTATGGCCAAGAAAGTAGAAACTCATATGTCCATCAGCTGATGAATGGAAAAGTAAAATGGTATAGCCATAAAGCAGAATATGATTGGCCAATACAAAGGAAAGAAGTATTGATGCATGCTACAAGAATGAACCTTGAAAACATTATACCTAAGTGAAAACGCTTATTCACAAGAGACCATCTGTTGTATAGTTTGACTTATATCAAATATCCAGAACAGGCAAATACAGAAAGATCCGTGGTTGCCTGCTGCTGCTGTTTATCACCAAGCCGTGTCTGACTCTTGCCTAGGGCTGAGGAAACTGAGGGGACTGGAGACGGCTGCTGGTGGGCATGGCGATTCTGTGAGGGGTGATGAAAATGTTCCAAAATCAGTGTGGTTGCACAACCTGAATAAAACCACTGAACTGGCCTCTCTAGTGGGTGAACTGTATGATATGCAGACTATATCCCAATAAAGCTGTTTTTTTTAAAATTAAAAGATAATTAAGATTTTTGTGTTTGATACTTTCTAACTGACTAATCACAGTCATGGGCATAGACTCCTGCCCACAATCCAGTCTCCTTTAAAATCATGGTGAACAATCCATGATGGACAAAATACCAACAGTCTAAATAAAACAGTATACTATTCCCAATTTTTCTTTTGCCATAGGCTCCAACATGGCTCAGTTGAGCAGTTACTGATCTCATCTTTAAAATGTTGGTACTTTCTTCACCACTGAATTTTTGGCATTAATTTTGCTTTTTGAAAACTATTGCATGAGAGTATTTTTTAATCTTGGTTTCTGAGAGGTGTGTGTGTATGTGTGTGTGTTTTCCTGATGCACCTTAAGTTCTGCACCCAAGTGCCTCATTCGCCCCACCTGTGTCTAGGTCCTGGCTCCCAGAACTGTGCCCCTGGCCTTGGCCTTGTCCCCAAAAGACCCACCGGGGACGCCCAGGCTCCCAAGCCGCTAGAAAGTGGGGGCGGGAAGCTGTAGTGTCACGTCCCAGGCTGCGGACAAAGGCCTGGGATGGCTTTTGTCCCAAGACCTGGACAGGGAGAGATGGAGAAATAGGAGATGTAGGAAGAAGCCGAACTAGAAGGGGAGAGACAGAGATAGAGAGAGACAGAGGAGACTGGAGAGTCGGGGTGAGCCGAGAGAGGCGGAGAGGAGCCGGGCAGGCACCGGGCGAAGGTCCCACCGCGGGTCGCCCCTCCCCGCGTCCAGCCCACCCTCGCCCCCACCCCCAGCGCGGGAGGCCCCGGAACGACCGTCAGAGGCGCCCGGGGGAGGGGGCGCTCCCGGCCGCCCGCCGCCTGATGCGTATCGATCGGCGCCCGGGGTCGGCGCGGGGGCACCAGCTGCCGGCGGGCGGGGCGACCGCACATTAGCGCGGCCGGGGACCACTCCCCGGAACGCGGGCCGGGCAGCCCATTAGACGCCCCCGGCCGGCCGGCCGCGCGACCACCGAGCGGGCGGGGCGAGGCTGGCTCCGCCGAGGCGGCCCCTGCGGCTGGCGGGCAGCTATGGGGACGAGAAGGGATGCAGGAGCCTCCGAAGCTCCACCTCGGCCCAGAGCCGCTGTTTCCTCTGTTTCCTGAACTCCCCTCCCTCCTCTAGTCCCTTGCACTTGCTGTGCCTCTGCGGGGACGCACCCCCCATCGCTCCTCACCCAGCTGAACGTCACTCTTCCTTGGCCTCTTGCTTGGAAGTAGATCCCTTGGGAAGCTTTCCCTGATCCCCACCCCGCTCCATCCCCGACAAAGGGCGCCCACCTTTGTACCGACCTCCTGAACAGCCCCCATGAAACGGGGCGGGGGGGGGGGGCGGCTAGTCATTGGGATCAAGGATTGACCACCCCAGAGGGTCTGTGCACCTGATGCCAAGAGCTAACTCATTGAAAAAGACCCTGCTGATGGGCGAGCTGTGATTCATGGGGTCGCAAAGAGTGGGACACGACTGAGGGACTGAACTGAACTGAACTGAAGGGAAAGATTGGGAGCAAGAGGAGAAGGGGGCAACAGAGGACGAGATGGCTGGAGGACATCACTGACTCAATGGACACTCCAGGAGACAGTGAAGGACAGGGAATCCTGGCAGGCTGCAGTCCAAAGAGTGCAGCGACTTAGCGACTGAACAACAAAGAGGGTCTGTGAGTCTGGGGTGGAGGGGAGGCAGCTGGGCTTCTCCCCGTGTAGTATACTGGGGATCCTGACACCAGCGGTGCCCCCCAACTGGCACACCTGTAATGAAGGAATAAACACCAGAGCTAATCAGGAGGCCAAATCTGGAAAGCCCATGAGGATCTTTGGCTATGACCTCTCCTTCCCTTATTTATCCTTGGAGGACACTCTTGGGCAAATTAGAGTTGAATTCTAGTTCTTCTGCATAATGGCTGCATCACCAGGGGCAAGTTGTTTAACCTCTCTGGACCCCCATTTCCCCATCAACAGCTTTATCAAGGTCTGTATTCTAATTCCTGCTCCTGCAGGAGACCCCCAGAGATCTGTACCCATGCTGGAGAGGGGACTGGAAACCCCATAACGTATGGTTGCAAAGAGCTTGAAATGCTCCAGTGGGGAGTGGGGCATGCAGGAGAAACAGGTCACCCTCAATGCTGCTGGGGGCGGTGTTGGGGGACTTTCTGGCCCCAGCGACTTCTGCACTATCTTAGGACTCTTTCTCATCAACCTCATTTTTCTCCTGTGTGTCACTTCTCCCTTGACCTCACTTCCCCCACCAATTACCACCCTATTCTCTGCCCCTTGCCCAGTAAGATTCCCTGAAAGACGTCCCTGAGCCCACTCTTCTCTAGTCCCTCTCTTCCCATCCTCTTCTGAACCCATGTCATGCAACTGCTCCACGGCACCAGTGACTCCACATCGCTAAGCCCAATAGCAGTCAATTCTCAGCTCTCAATTTACTACCCCATCAGTGCTCTGGACCTAGATGGTCACTCTCTCCTCCTTGGAACCCTTTCCTCCCTCTGCTGGTTCCCTCCCATCTCCCCCAGTGCTCCTTCCTGTCTCCTCTGCAGTATCAAAAGCTCCATCTTCTGACTCTTTTCCTTGTATCCCTCCTCCCAGTACCATGGCTCTTTGAATACCAATAGTTTGTATTTGCTGACACTTCCCAAATGTATCTCTCTGGCTCATACTTCTCCCTAGTGCTCTGGTCTTGTCCATACATCTATCACTCAACATCTTCACTTGGGCAACAGGCAGACCTGCCTCTAACTCATACAGCCCTTTGCAAGTTAGAAGAAAGTACTTTTCTTAAGTAATTTAACAAAGCAGCTTCATACTATGTATTATTCTGTCTGACTGTAGGCAAGCTGGCCAGGAGAAAGCAGAACGTACCTGCCTGTTCCAGGTTCTGCTGGGCAACCCCAGACTCACTCTTGTATAAAGGAGAGAGATGGGAGGGAGAGATAGGGAAGGAGCACTGGCTCTGGGGTTTAATCAGCAGCATCCACCTTAAGTTCATCTGAATGGCAGGTCCATGAATCAGACTTCTTGTTAAATCTGTGGCCAGAGCATATGAGTCCTGTTAGGAAGTGGTAAAGCTTCTGGAACATGGCTGTGCCCCCTGCATCCCCCTTCTGCTTGGCATGGATCTGCTCAGAAGGACTTTCCTGGGAGCAGCAGCCCTGACTGGGGCTTATATCCACACTCTTGCTCACTTGTACCCAAGCATTCAGGCAAGTCACACAGTGAACCCTCCTCCCACCACCCCTGCCCTGTGAGGCGGCTGTAGCAGGTGGGGGTAGGGGGTGGAAATCAGGTCCCTAAGAGAGTTTGGTAAACAAGAAGAGCAGCCTCAGGGGATGCCCTGAGCATGACTGCAACAGGACACAGTCCTTCATGCGTGTTCAGGATCTAGAAGTTAGACAAGTCTATGAACAGGAAGAAACCTTCTTGGAGATGCTGCCCTTGTTCAGTGTACAACTTGTACAACCTTACATGGCAGTCCTACTAACAGATCCCTGTATTATTCAGGATAGGTTAAATTATGTTGTGATGGCAAATAACATCTGAATCTCAGCATGTCTTAGAACAACAAACATTTATTTCTTTGTGATGACACATGTCCAGGGCAGGTGGGCAGAGGGTTCTCCTCCACTTAGGGTCCCAGGCTGATGGAAGTTCCACCAAATTCCAGAGATAGCCTTGGCAGGAGACCAGAAGAGCTGGAAGTGATTAAAGCCTCAGCCCGGAAGTTAAACATTTCACTCCTGCCCACAACTCTCTGGCCAGAGTTCATCCCATGGCCATGTCTAACTTCAACGGAGCAGGAAGTACCATCCTCCTATGTGCCAAGTGGAGAACAGGATACCAGGCTGGCAGTGATGGTTCCCAGATTTTCTCAGCTGTGCTAAATAAATCTCATCCTCTCCAGGGTTCAAGATCCAGACTTTGGAGGCATCCTTGATTCCTCTCTCTTTAAAAAAAATTTCCAGAGCAAAGTGATTTGCAAATCCTGTCAACTCCATTTTCAAAATATATCCAGAAGATAACTACTTCTTCCCTGACCCCCCACACCACCAACCTGGTCTGAGCCTCTTTTATCTCCAGCCCCACTGTCACAGGGGCCCCTTCACTACCACTTTTGCCTCCTACAGAGATTCTCTACCCAGTAGCCAGCGGGATCTCTTAGAGGTAAACTGGACCACATCACTGCTCAGCTCACAGCCCTCCGTTGCTCCCACCTCCCTCAGAGAAAAGTCAAAGTCCTTACAGTGGCCCTCGGAGCCTCAAGGTCTGTACCCGCTCCGTTGCCTCTCTGACCTCGCTGCGCCCACCCCCACCCCCACCCCCGTCTCCAGCCCCGCTGGTCTCCCTGTGCTCCCCGGACAGCTCACTCCAGCCTCGGGACCTTTGCACTTGCAGGTCTCCATCTAGCATACTTTCCCCTCGGATCCCAGTCTGGTTCCCTCACTCACCTCCTTCAAGACTTTGCTCTAATGTCTCATCTGTGAGGCCTTCCCCAGCCCCTTCTACACTGCACATCCACTTCTGTGCTCTCATTCTGCTGTTTTCGTTTGCTTGTTTTTGGCCAGGACACTTTCTAACTTTCCAAAACACAAGGATTTCACTTATTGTGGTTACCATCTGTCTCCCCAGCTAGAAGATAGGGCCGAGATTTTTATCTGCCTGGTTCTCTGCTGTGTACTTATCATCTGTAATAGTTCCTGGCATATATAGTAGGTGCTCAGTAAACACTGTTGAATGAATGAACAAACCAAAGCATGGCATAGTGACTGAGAGGTCCGGCCCTGGAACCAGACTACTGGTAGTGTTCAAAGACCAGCTTTGCCATTACTATCATGTAATTTGAGATAATTCATTTAGCTTCCCTGACCTTTGGTGTGTTCATCTGTACAATGGAAATAACAATAGTTCCTACCACATGGAATTATACATTTCAGTGAGCTAATACATTTAAAGCTGTCTGATACCTGGCAAAGATGTTTGGCATATGTTGGCTATTACTATTTTAAAATATTGATCTTATAATTTTATAAAGAAATAGTCAGAGGTTCTGATTATGGGACAAAGATTTATATAAAATAGTGTTCATCACAGCATTCTTTTAATAGTAAAAAAATTGGAGACAATCTAAATTTCTAAGAAGGTAAGAGTTGTTAAATAAAATCCAACACACCCTTTGAAGGAATATCAGGCAGCCAAATACTCAAGTTCTCAAAGAATATTTAATGGCATGGGAAAATGTTCAGAGCTTACTGCTAAGTGAAAAAACAGTATATAATTCTTAAATTGAGTGGTAGATACCTGGCTGTTTTATTACGGTTCTTTAAACTGTACATGTACTTTTATATGTATTAAGTAATTCATAAAAAGGCAGGGAAGAAAGCAAGATACAAAGATACCTTATCCAAATTTAGATTTATATGCTTTTATGCACCTTCCTGGGCTTCCCTGGTGGCTCGGATGGTAAAGAATCTACCTACGATGCATGAGACCTAGGTTTGATCCTTGGGTTGGAAAGGTCCCTGGAGAAGGGAATGGCAACTCCACTCCAGTATTCTTGCCTGGCGGATCCCCATGGACAGAGGAGCCTGGTGGGCTACAGTCCATGCGGTCGCAGAGTCAGACATGACTGAACAGCTAAGCACAGGACAGCAGAGCACACGCACCTTCCTACATTTTCACACATTCAGAGAAAATAAAAAGACTGAGAAAGAATGGACCAAAATGTTAACAGTGGTTCCTGCTGCGTGATCAGGTGTTGAAAGACCTAAACAAACAATCTTTCCTGTTCTTTATTATATTTTCTAGATTTCTTGCAATGAACACGAAAAAACTGAAATGCCTTAGTAATCAGGAAAAGGTGGGGATGGGGAAGGTTAAAGATTTAGGTTAGAGTTTTCCAAACTGCATATTGGTAGATGATCACTGAAACATAAGTTCCATAAGGTCAGAGAAAGGAGACCACAGTAGGGTAAAGGGAATACAGGAACTCCTCGCCCGTGCAGGAATCTCAGAGTCTTTACTGTAGCTCAGGTGATGGCTGTCAGTAAGACAGGGTCCTTGCTGCACAGATCCCTGGGTATGAACTGGCACTAGGGGTGCTTGGTGCCACCCTCAGCCCCTATGGGGCCTCTGCGCTGGCCTCCCCAGGCTTCCCAGACAAGATTTAGAGCCTGGACCTGGGTCTGCCTCTTCTGGTCTCTTTGCCAAGCCTCTGTCCATCCAGGATGTCCTTTCTCTACACTAACCCACCCCTACCCGTGCCCAGGGCCTCTCTCTCCCTATGGAAGCCTAGAGTGACCCACCTCCCTTGAGCTCCAGTGGCAAGGACTGAGACACCAGATTGGGTTGGCAGTGGAGGGGTGGGGGGGCAGGGATGGCGGTTATTGATGCCTGCACAATGATTCTGTGATTGTACTTGGATGAGGGAAGCAATTTATCCTCTCAGCTGACCTGCAAAGACCCTGGAGGCCAGGCTGCCTCTGGGGGCTTCCCCAGGCCTCACAGAGCACCCAGCACAGCCTTGACACATGCAGGAAGCCCATCGCCTCCTCGCTGCACTCCGCTCCCAGAGGCTGCCTCTGTTCACTCTCCCAAGCCAAGACACTTAGCTGACACCAAGCCTCACAGGGCCCCATCCCCCCAATTCCTGCTCCCCTCTTTTCCAAAGACACCCCCATCCCCTCCCCAGAAAGCCCCTTGTGATGCTCGGTGCAGGCAGGAAGGACCCTCTTCTCGGGCACTGCTAGAAAGAGGTGTTTCTCCGAAAGCATACCTGTGCCAGGCCCAGGGGCACCAAGACAAGCGTGACACACGGAGGGACACCGGCCTGTTTTTCTGGAGCTGACTCATGCAGAGTCTGAATCACTTCCCTTTTCTAAGTTTCGGTTTGCTCATCTTTCTAATAGAAACGGGGGACAGATCCTGTTTCTAGTCACTGAAGACCCTGTTGTCTGTGTGTACATCCCTGGACTGGTCTGGAAGGAGGTGGTTATTCCTGCCCTGTGTCTTCTTGGGGGACACGGGTCTGTGTGAGTGCAGTCGTGCGACAGAGCACACCTGTGTAAAGTGTTCATTTCTGTGGGTGTGGTATCTTAATGACCTGACTCTGGCCCTGTGATTCCCTGGTGTATGTGTGTGTCTTTGGGCTGCAGACACATAGCTGTCAAGTGGCTCAGAGTTCCCTGCTTTCTCAGTTCAGTTCAGTTGCTCAGTCGTGTCCGATTCTTTGCGACCCCATGAATCGCAGCATGCTAGGCCTCCCTGTCCATCATCATCTCTCAGAGTTCACTCAGACTCACGTTCATCAAGTCCATGATGCCATCCAGCCATCTCATCCTCTGTCGTCCCCTTCTCCTCCTGCCCCCAATCCTTCCCAGCATCAGAGTCTTTTCCAATGAGTCAACTCTTTGCATGGGGTGACCAAAGTACTGGAGTTTCAGCTTTAGCATCATTCCTTCCAAAGAAATCCCAGGGCCAATCTCCTTCAGAATGGACTGGTTGGATCTCCTTGCTGTCCAAGGGACTCTCAAGAGTCTTCTACAACACCACAGTTCAAAAGCATCAATTCTTCGGCACACAGCCTTCTTCACAGTCCAACTCTCACATCCATACATGACCAGTGGAAAAACCATAGCCTTGACTAGACTGACCTTAGTCGGCAAAGTAATGTCTCTGCTTTTGAATATGCTATCAAGGTTGGTCATAACTTTTCTCCCAAGGAGTAAGCGTCTTTTAATTTCATGGCTGCAGTCACTATCTGTAGTGATTTTGGAGCCCCCAAAAATAAAGTCTGACACTGTTTCCACTGTTTCCCCATCTATTTCCCATGAAGTGATGGGACTGGATGCCATGATCTTCATTTTCTGAATGTTGAGCTTTAAGCCAACTTTTTCACTCTCCTTTTTCACTTTCTTCAAGAGGCTCTTTAGTTCCTCTTCACTTTCTGCCA
>SJYA01002264.1:1531347-1550776 GCA_006410615.1 Neotragus moschatus | reverse complement strand
CGTTTCTCATGATGTACTCTGCATAGAAGTTAAATAAGCAGGGTGACAATATACAGCCTTGATGTACTCTTTCTCCTATTTGGAACCAGTCTGTTGTTTCATGTCCAGTTCTAACTGTTGCTTCCTGGCCTGCATAGTACATTATAAAAGTGAAAATTAAAGGAGTGATAAAGAACTTTACATTTTTAAAAATTTTAATGAAAATGATAATAGCAAAAATTTATCTAGAACTTTCTCTGGAGCTGTTGAGGGCAATATGGGGTCAGTTCAGTTTCAGATAATTCCTTGTTCCAGTTTATATTTCTTCTCAAGGTCTATAGGCCCCTTCCAATGCTTCAGTTCAGTTGAGTCACTCAGTCGTGTCCGACTCTTTGTGACCCCATGAATTGAAGCACACCAGGCCTCCCTGTCCAAAATCAAAACCCGGAGTTCACTCAGACTCATGTGCATCGAGTCGGTGATGCCATCCAACCATCTCATCCTCTGTCATCCCCTTCTCCTCCTGCCCCCAATCCCTTCCAGCATCAGAGTCTTTTCCAATGAATCAACTCTTCACATGAGGTGGCCAAAATACTGGAGTTTCAGCTTCAGCATCAGTCCTTCCAATGAACACCCAGGATTGATCTCCTTTAGGATGGACTGGTTGGATCTCCTTACAGTCCAAGAGACTCTCAAGAGTCTTTTCCAACACCACAGTTCAAAAGCATCAATTCTTCAGTGCTCAGCTTTCTTCACAGTCCAACTCTCACATCCATACATGGCCACTGGAAAAACCATAGCCTTGACTAGACGGACCTTTGTTGACAAAGTAATGTCTCTGCTTTTTAATATGCTATCTAGATTAGTCATAACTTTCCTTCCAAGGAGTAAGCATCTTTTAATTTCATGGCTGCAATCACCATCTGTAATGCTTAGTCAATGTTATCTACAGGGTTTTAATCTGTTGTACCTGCCACTTCCAGAACAGTACCCTCTTCCTTGTTTATTTTGGCTTCCTCTGTTTGCAAGTCTCTTCAGTGTCTAGTTTCTGCCCTGACACAAGGGGCAAAAGTGGTCACTTATTTAGGCTCATTTGTTCAGTTGTGTTGTGGGGAGGGAGGAACACTGCAAACAAATATCACTGGCTTGTGTGGGGAGTGCTTACAGTGTATGGACCACACTGGAGTTGCCCCAGCTCACAGCAACATGTGCTTTCCCACTCTACACTGCTCAGGCTCCAGATTGCTCTGCAGGGGTGGTGTTGAAAACAGGCCTTTCATTTTGTGCACTTCCCAGGTCTAAGCTGCTCAGGCGACCAGATGCTTGGTGAGGGCACTGTCCCAGGTGGACTGTGCATCTTAATCACCTCCCTGGTCCCAGCCACTCAGTTTCCCAGGTTTGCTGTGAGATTGCCATCTCAGGTGTGTCATGCATTTCCTCTGTGAGCTGATCTCAGGCTACAGCCCTCCTGGCAGATGTCAACCATCCAGGATCCCAGGAAGACTTGGTTAGCAACTGGGGACCTGCTCACAGTTTGGTGGAGGATAACATCTCTGGGGCTGAGATTGCCCCTTGCCTTACAGCTGTGGCTGTCGTCCACCTGCCTCTGCCTCTGGCGGGGGCAGGGGTCAGTCCACAGCTGGCTGGCTTTCCTTTGGCTTTGGCTCAATCCTTTGTTCTGTGAGTAGGCCAGGTTGCACCTTAGCTTAGAGCTTTTCACAGGAAAATTCTCTCTCTTTTTTTCTCTCTCCGGCTATCCCACACTTTGGGTTGCTATCTCACGTTAGCTCCCTCAGATTGTTCTCAGGGCATTCAGGTCCAGTCCTTACCCTAAGCAATGCAGCCTGTTTCTCCCTGTTCAGCCCCTGCTTGCTGTGGCAGATGTAAGCTTCTGGGCTACTTCTCCACTGGGAATTGCGGTTAGGTGTGTATTTGGTGTTTTGTTTTGTTTTTTTCCCCCCAGTTATGTTGCCCTCTGGGATTCCTAAACTCCCCACAGACCCATCAGTGAGAAGGTTTCCTGCTCTTTGGAAGCATCTCCTCCTTCATGACCTCCCCCTGCCCCCACAGGACGGGTCTCCATTCCTAGCTCTTGTCTCTCTTTTTGTCTTTTATATTTTGTCCTACCTCCTTTCAAAGAGAATAGGCTGCCTTTCTGGGTGCCTGGTGTCCTCCACCAGGGTTCAGTTCTTCTGTGGAAGTTGCTCAACATCCAAACGATTTTTTGATGAATTTGTAGGGGAGAAAGTGGTCTCCCTGTCCTATTCTTCTGCCATCTTATGACCATCCCCTAAAATTTCATTTTATTTAACTTTTTATTTCTCTATGAATTTAGATGAAACAGTTATCTGTTGTGGTATTTAAGGGGTGTTTTTATGTGGGAGCATCAATGGACATGAACTTGGGTAAACTTTGGGAGATAGTGAGGGGCAGGGAAGGCCGGCATGCTATAGCCCATGAGATCACAAAAAGTCATACATGACCATGCAACTGAACACCACCACCAATCCCTATGCAGACTGTGTGTGCCCCAGTGTCTTTGATGCGAGGGCTGTATTTGATGTGGATGCCAGCAACATTTTTCCTCAGGGTGAGCTGGCCACTGTCTCCTTGATAGGAAGTGTAGCTAGCATTGAAGGAGCTACAGTCTACACAAGATGTAAGTGGGAGTTCCTCTCTGCTTAGTGGGAGTCGCTGCCCTGTGAGGGTTTGGGATCTTCTCCTGAGTTGCTGGAGTGGATGCCATGAAGATTGGGCTCAAGCTGGCTCTGTTCTCTTTAAGTGTGTGTTTTTCCTTCTTCCCACACTGGCGCCTTTGCCTGAAAAAGGGAAGTGCTGAAGCAACTGGGGCTTATGTCCTTACATAGGTTCAATTTGTTGCCTATGTGGCTATGCTCAGACATAGCTCAAGATCTCCTCCTTTCCACTGTTATTGTCCTTCCAAACCTAGTGCAAAATTGTGGCATGGGGTCAATGGGGATGAAGCATTTGTTTGGCCAGGACTGGGGCTTGCAGTGTGCTGGTCACATGAGTTCAAGTGGCTGTACTGTCATTATAAGTCTGAGTTGCTTCTGTGGCTTTTTTTTGAGTAAGCACCAACGTTGGCTACCTCCACTTCTCCTGGACCACATTGCAGGCCCCCAGGTCATTAGATCCAGTGCCAAACTGTGGTATAAAGCGAATGGGGCCAGGGTGTTTGCTCAGCTCAGATTAGGGGCACAGTGAGGCAGCAGTCACTAGAGCAGACCTCTCTCTGCCCTGTCTGATGGCAAGCCAGCACCCACACATTTTTCATAAGTGAAGACTAGGCCTCTCCAGGCTTTCTAGTTGTCCCCGCAGTTCTCCAAGCAGCCAAAGGGACTTGTCTCCTTTGTGCAGGACCCCAGGATTGGGACACTCAGTCTGTGGCTCAACCCACTCACTCCCCAGAACAAGTGTCTGCCTGTGCACTCTCCCTTTTTTTCTTATTCCTCTCCCAGGGACACAGGTCCCAACTCAATTCTGTTCTTTCCACCCTACCCAATTACATGGGGATCTTTCTTGCGGCCTTGGGCTGTGTAGGAGTTCTTAGGCCAGTTTCCAGTAGTTTTCTGTGAGAATTACTCCACTTGTAGATGTAATTTTGAAGTGTTGGTTTGGAGGGGTGATTCTCCCTCTGTGCACCATGGATCTTACTAGTGACTTTTTGACTCTTTTCTTTCCCTCAAATTCATATAAAATCAGCTGAAAAATCATCTCAAGAAGTCAATTTCTATAGTGTCTTTCAAATATGTCCAGTCCTCTTTTTCCACTCCACTATTCTTACCTAAGGCCATAGAACTGCTTCTGGGTTTATTAAGGTATTCCCATAACTATTTCTCCAGTTGCCCCTCCTGTAATCTACTCACAGTCCTGCAAGATTTATCTTTGAAGGATAGAGTTTTAAGGATGTGTTCCTCCTTGGAATAACAGCTTTAATGTTTCACCATATGTCATTAAAATTGGAGCCTTACTTTAGCATTCAAAGTCACAATGTGCTCTAATCAACATTGCTAATGTCTTCACCCTCTGTACCATCTTCTGTCTTTCTCCATCATCCATCACCCCAGAACACATCCCAAATCATGCTCTCTGCCTAAGGACAATATTTGAATTTTCTCCAATTCACAGCTTTTGCTTGATATGTTCTCACTCCTCTTAAAATTCCTCCTTTTATGGTGAAGATCTAAACATCCTATAAAGAGACACCTAATGCAGAATTCTGGTCTTTGCAGGCACTGGCTCTCATCCATCTTCCAGAATTCTTATATTGTGCATTTTGACATGTCTCACATTTGTTGGAGCTCTGAATCAGAACTGACTTTTGTTTATCTGAATATTCCTTAAAGTGATACTTTATGTTTGATTTTCCAATACAATTCTGACACTAAACAAGGGCTTTTAGATATCTTAATAATACTCTTGAAAAAGTCTCATGACTAAAACACTCACTTACTCTAGAACATCAATCTGAACAAAGCATCCAAGTCCCATTTTACATAAGAGGGAATTTGGGACAATTTGTTCCTCTCTTCTTCCTATACTCCAACTAATGTGTCTCTCAAATTTCTACTATGTATTTTATCCCTCTCAAAAAGCATCTCACAGACCCTTTAGTTGAAGTGCTTTTCCTCTTATCATTCAGTTGAACTTGGCACCGTTCCTACAACTCAGATCACATACTCCTTTTTCATAATTTTTATATTTGCACCTTTTACTATGTCACATGCTCTTGAAAAAGGTATTTATTTTACTTTCTAGAATGCCTACACCAGTATCTCTAACAGCAAATATCCAATAAACACATGTTGAACTGATTTAATAAGATTATCACTTATTATTTATAAAATAGTTTATGCTGCTGCTGCTAAGTTGCTTCAGTCGTGTCCGACTCTGTGCGACCCCATAGACGGAAGCCCACCAGGCTCCTCTGTCCCTGGGATTCTCCAGGCAAGAACACTGGAGTGGGTTGCCATTTCCTTCTCCGATGCATGAAAGTGAAAAGTGCAAGTGAAGTCGTTCAGTAGTGTCCAACTCCTAGCGACCCTATGGACTGTAGCCTACCAGGCTCCTCCGTCCATGGGATTTCCCAGGCAAGAATACTGGAGTGGGGTGCCATATACTTTTGAAAATAAAACTATAGATATAGACACACAGCCAAGCAGGTACTATCAGTACCCAGTTACAGATAAGAACATTGAGACACAGTGTTATAAATATATTACTTCAAAATAAGAAACCTAGTTCTAACAACTTGCCCTGAGTTTTTCCATAAGATCAGCTTTCTAGCTCAAATATAGCTATGGTTCGTATTTTTGTGGTGGCACTCTAACATCATAGAGAAATATAATAGAAATCAAGTTGTTACATATGAATCCTTCCTTCCTCAAATGAAAATAATCTTATTGGGGATTAAGAAAGAAATGATTAAAATAAAAGAAGATATATGGTCATACTGCACGATGGTATGTATCATTTTGGAAGGAAGAGGTAGAACTAAAAATGTTAACATGGAAGTGTCTCTTAGACATATGGTTGAGTTAAAAATTGTTTCAAAATGACAAAACAGTGTTACCTCACTTACATATTAAAGTTATAAAGTATAAGAGACTATGTATTCTCTAGGAGTACATATGTATATATGCAAATGCACAGCAAAAGACCTGGAAGAATATGCACCAAACTGAAAAGTTGTAACCTTCGAAGAGAATCAAGGAAAGGTAGACTGGAGTTGGGATGCTGGTCATCAAACTGAACGTTAGTGGTTTTTTTTTTTTTTTTTGTAATGGAAATAATATTCAGAGTGTTTTTAACAAGAAAAAAAGGTATTTTGGGTGTAAGCCAGATGCCACAATTCAAATCTTTGCCATTTACTATTCACGTGAACTTGAGCAATATATTCTTTCTACATGTTTCTCATCTGAAATATTTATAATACAACTACATACTAGGCAATGATGCCTTCACGAACATACAAATACCTTCTAAAAGAGTCAATTGTTTTGTAAAACGGCAGAATTTTTTGTAGAAAAAATATGTCACCACTCCCTCAAAATATATTTACCTTTTAGATGCTCCATGTTACATCTTTATATATATACTACAGATAAGAATCTGAAAATGAAAATTACCTGTTCCAATTTAGAGATTCAAATATACTTTGATCAGTGAAGTGAATTGCAGTCTAATAATAGACTGGGGCTTCCCAGGTGGCGCTGGTGGTAAAAGCCTGCCTGCCAATGCAGGAGACATAAGAGACACAAGTTCAATCCATGGGTCAGGAAGATCCCCTGGAGGAGGAACTGGCAACCCACTCCAGTATTCTTGCCAGGATAATCCCATGGGCAGAGGAGTCTGGCCGGCTAGAGTCCATAGGGTCATGAAGAATCTGGCATGACTGAAGCAACTTAGCCTAATAGATTAAAACATCATCCTGACAATACTTACCACTGAGATCTTCAAGTGAAAATTTTCAACAAAAATTTAATAAACTCTTTTTCTATTTGAATAATTATGTCGACACCTTCTCATATGTAGTATCATCAGCTTCCCACTCTTGACTACATTTTTTCTTATAAAAGAGTTCTCCTCAATGGTTTGAATTTATTTTTATTATTACTGTCCTCTCAAGTTTCGAAAGTTTTGACACATGGCAAAATGATTTCCTAGAGTTTAAATATACATGCAAATTTGGCAGAAGCTGCTCAAATAATTAATCAAAATGAAGTCTATATCATACTTGAGTGGATCTTCAAAAACTACTCACTGCTGTATAAAGAAAACAAAAGAATTACTGTGTTAACCTCTGTCACTGTTACTTTATTTTACATTTCCAGTTTAATTAAAAATGGAGTTGTCAGGCTTTGCTTTTCCTGATGACCAAATTCCCTTAAAACTTTAGTCTCCAATTTTTTGTTCCTTTTGTTTTTCTAAATGTTCTTACTGTTGCTAAAACCCCTATTGGAAATATCTTTGTTTGGTACCATCACACAATGTTTTCTGAGCATATTCATGGGCCAGAAATTGTTTCAGGTACCAGTAGTAGAGATAACAAGTGACATTTCTTGCTTTTTGAAATATGGAGAAAATGACAAGCAAACAAGTGATTTTTTGAAATAAATTTATCTGCAAGAACTAAGGCCCACGTGCTATCAGTTCATTCGTTCAGTCATGTCTTACTCTTTGCGACCCCATGGACTGCAGCACACCATGCTTCCCTGTCCATGGGCTATACCCACAAATAACAACCAGTTCTTTAAAAGAAATTTTCAGTTCAGTTCAGTTCAGTTGCTCAGTCAATTGCTTTGCAATTATATTAAGCGGTAAGCATATTATTCCGGAAAAAATGGCAAATTTAACCCTAACAGTGCCAATTATGTTATATATTAATTCTCTGTTATCAGTGAATTTTTTTCTTAAGATCTGACTTTCTGGCTTAAGACATTATTCTTCAAATATTTTCCGCCTTGATCTTCAAGTGTGCATGCTCAATTGTTCAGCTATGTCCCACTCTATGTGACCCGATGGACTGAAGCCCACCAGGCTCCTAAGTCCGTAAGATTTTCCAGGCAACAATATTGGAGTGGGTTGCCATTTCCTTCTCCAGGGGATCTTCCCCATGCAGGGATCGAACGTCTTATAGTTAGCAGGCAGATTTTTTACCACTGAGGCATCTAGGAAGCCCTGCCTTGATCTGTAACTATAGTCTAAATATTCCTCCAAAATGTATTATGAAAATATTTCAATCAAAGGATCAATTCACTACATGACTTTCTTTCAGGCTCTGCCTTATCTTAGATCAGAAGACTTAGATCTTAACATAACATCTTTTGTCATGGAGCCACAGGATATCTAGAGTTCAAAAAATCTTAGCATTTAAGAAGCAGTTGAGATCTGTGAAGACTACTGTCCTGTAGACATCTGTTATAATTCTGAGTAAGCAATACCTTGGCAACATTACTTATTTAATGTAATCAGGCCTGACCACCAGCTTATGTTTCTGCCAAGTCTATTATATATAATTTTTAGATGATACAATTCTCCTAAAACCAAATCAAAACGCTGTGCTGTAAATAAAGCTCACTCTTCACAGCAGGCAACTGTGTGATTATTCCTACTAACTTTATTTCTCTACCTCTGCAGAATCTTTCATATCATCAAGGAAGTGCCCTGGGTGTAAGAGGAAAAGAATAGCTCATTCTTGCACTGTAATGATGTGTACTTAACAGCTATTGACTTGCACAATGAAAGACGTAGTAATTGCCTAATGGTGTGTCAGGTGACCTTTGGGTTTTACATATAAAAGAACTCAGAGGCAATAATACATAACAGCAAAAGTGACATTTTCAATATCACAGCTGGATCAGGGCAACCTACTATTTAGTCTACTATTTCCATGTGAACATCTACTATTTCCGTGTGAACACCTAGTGCTTATGTAGGCTTTTACATCAAGTCACAAATTTGACTGCATTATTTAGAATTTTGAAAAACTGTAAATAAGCAGGATGGTTACTAATTTCAAGTAAATGACTCTGGTCATGGATACTTGCAGTGTTTCCATTCCCTGAGATCCTGTAATGTCTATACGCTGAATCACTCTATTCAGCACTTAATTACATGTAAGACTTTAATTGTGTTCTTGGGTATAAAATCTAACTTTCTATGTCTGTCCCAACAGTGATTAACTTGCACATAGGAGCTTTTTGATGAAAAATTTAAGATTGGTTGAATCTCATAGTTTCTGACCTATTACACTCACTACTCAGATGGTGAAAATAATGCATCAGGAAGAGACTTTAGCCAACTTTGCAGAGGATAATCAAGCAATTTTCAAAGGAAGATTAGGTACTTGGCAAAAAAAAAAAAAAAAAAGGAAGTAAACTCATAAATCTTAAGAAAATTTCCTCTGCTACTTATGGGACATCGTGCAGTTTGATACAAGAACCAGATATACTTTTAGACCACTAAATATTTTGCAAGAGAAAAGAAAAAAGTGCTTTCCACCCTCAGGAGAAATCGAAGGAGACACAGCATTCAAGACCATATGGAAAAAACTGTCTGCTTATAAATTAAAAAAAAAAAAAGCTATTATGTTAAAAAAAAAATTCAAGAAGTTTGAAATATATTAAAAATGAAGGAAATTATATTGATATTTTATCAAATAAAAACTTAAATTAACAAAAACCTCTTATTTATTGAGTGCCTATGTTGAGCCTATACAATATTATTTCACAGGTAATTAGGACCCAGATATTAATGTACTTCTTAAAATAGATTAGAGGCTTAGTTAAATCAGATGGAAAAAGCAGTTGATAAGTCAACAGTGAAAATGTGAGACACATTTAAAAACCCATACGTAAGCCTGGAAATCAGAAAATGTAAAAAATGAATAATTTGAAGACTAACTCACTATATTGGAATCTTAAAGAGGGAAACAAAGGCCTCATTGGCATGTATGTGAATCAGTTCCCTGCTATCATGTGCAGTGCTGAAGTGATGTGAAAGTGTCTAATAGTTATGATTGGGAAGCCACTTTAAAAACAGCCTTTGTAGGGGAGAGTATGTGATAAATCTGTTCTCGTTGCTCCATACCAGAGCTTCCAATCAGTCTAAAAAATATTCCTTCAGTCTTAGATGGGCTTCCCTGGTGGCTCAGAGGTTAAAGCGTCTGCCTGGAATGCAGGAGACCCAGGTTCAATCCTTGGGTTGGGAATATCCCCTGGAGAAGGAAATGGCAACCCACTCCAGTACTCTTGCCTGGAGAATCCCATGGAGGGAGGAGCCTGGTAGGCTACAGTCCATGGGGTCGCAAAGAGTCAGACACGACTGAGCCACTTCACTTCACTTAAAATATTCTAGCCAATATTAATATGTATTAAAGATAACATGGAATCTCTATTTCTCAATAAAAAGCTATTCATTAACAGGCAAAAGAAATATCCTTATTTCTAATGTATGTGGAGCTATCCATTAAAACCAAAGTATTCTGAGGCATGGGACATAGTTCTTAAGCATTTTAAAGAGGAATTGGACAGCTGTCCAAACACAAAGTAAAACAAATAAAACTTCTCATAGGTTTATGCAATCTTATCCATTTCCAACTGTCCTTTGTTAAAGTAACATTTACTTTAGATTACCCCAACAGAATATCAGAAAGTTCTGTTTTCTCCCCCTGTGATTGCGAGTTAAGAATTTTAATGGCACTTTCAGGTCTGGATGAGGGATTAACATCAGTCCTCCTCCAGTCTCCTTTATTTCTTGGCAAATATCTCTTACCACTGAAATCAATGTGGTTTCCACTCAATCCCTCAGGACACTGAACTCCCACTTTTTGAAAGGTAACTCCAGAAGCCATTAGGCCATTTTCACAGGGACAGTAATTCACCTCAATACACCCTTCAAATATGTTAAATAAATGAGAGTAAACCTGGTGTTCCTTTTGTGCTGTAGTTCAACTATGAACTCAAACAACTGTTAAAAGCTAAAGTGGAGATACACCAATAGCGTGACCACCTGCTGTTCTTTGTGACAGGCACCACTGCCCCTTGACCCTGAAAAGCATAGCACTGTCACCCAAAAACCAGGCATCTCAGAAGTTTGTGGATAAATATATATATATACACATACACACACACACACACACACACACATACACACATATATGCACTGCAGTGTGCATTATCTAAGGATTTATGCTGTCATAATAGTACTAAGGGTACCAATAGCCTTTGTTCTCAAATATGTGTTTGCAATATTGTCAAGCCAAGTGATTTTTTTTTTCTTTTTGTGTTAGTGGAAATAGTTGCCTTTTCCAACATCAGGCATAGCTTACTTTTGTAATTTTAGGTTTAAATTAAAGCAAATGATGGATCTTAACATTATATGTATGAAGAAAGGTAGCTCTCCTCTCACTTTCGGGGGAATTATATATCAAAAACATATTTTTTACAGTCTTGCCCATCTATATCATCAAGATTCTTTCTTTTCTACGTACTCAATGATCTATTATTCAAGCTAAAATATTGTAGGCTTTTTGGTTTTCACTTATTATTGAGATCAACTGTCTCATGACNCTCATGATGTACTCTGCATATAAGTTAAATAAGCAGAGTGACCATATATAGCCTTGACGTACTCCTTTTCCTATTTGGAACCAGTCTGTTGTTCCATGTCCAGTTCTAACTGTTGCTTCCTGACCTGCATACAGATTTCTCAAGAGGCAGGTCAGGTGGTCTGGTATTCCTATTTCTTTCAGAATTTTCCACAGTTTATTGTGATCCACACAGTCAAAGGCTTGGGCATAGTCAAGAAAGTAGAAGTAGATGTTTTTCTGGAACTGTCTTGCTTTTTCCATGATTAACGGATGTTGGTCATTTGATCTCTGGTTCCTCTGCCTTTTCTAAAACCAGCTTGAACATCAGGAAGTTCATGGTTCACATATTGCTGAAGCCTGGCTTGGAGAATTTTGAGCATTGCTTTACTAGCGTGTGAGATGAGTGTAATTGTGTGGTAGTTTGAGCATTCTTTGGCATTGCCTTTCTTTGGAATTGGAATGAAAACTGACCTTTTCCAGTCCTGTGGCCACTGCTTAGTTTTCCAAATTTACTGGCATATTGAGTGCAGCACTTTCACAGCATCATCTTTCAGGATTTGAAATAGCTCCACTGGAATTCCATCACCTCCACTAGCTTTGTTCTTAGTGATGCTTTCTAAGGCCCACTTGACTTCACATTCCAGGAAGTCTGGCTCTAGATGAGTGATCACACCATCGTGATTATACGGGTTGTGAAGATCTTTTTTATACAGTTCTTCTGTGTATTCTTGCCACCTCTTCTTAATATCTTCTGTTTCTGTTAGGTCCATACCATCTCTGTCCTTTATCGAGCCCATCTTTGCATGAAATGTTCCCTTGGTATCTCTAATTTTCTTGAAGTGATCTCTAGTCTTGAACTCTACAGGCGCCTGGGCCTACACCACAAGGCCAGAGTCCCAGTCAGGCTGGGGTCTGCTGGGGAGTATGGGGCAGAACTTTATCTCCCCATTCCTCCAGTCCCCCTCCAGAGAGTCCGCACAGAATCCCCACCAAGCAAGGCAGGGCTGAGGGGGCCACCCCTCCCAACACACCCATTCCCTGGAGAAATGTGGTCCCTGAGCCCAGCCAGCTGTGTCCTCTAAGGTGCTGACCATGAGCGCAAGGTGTCAGAGGCCTCCCCTAATACTGTTGGGTACCCCCCCCATGGCCCAAGACTTCCTGTGGAGTCCCCATAGGGCCCTCCTTGTCCCCCCACAACTGGGCTGAGCAGCTGGGGAACACCGCCTGCCCTGCCTACAGGGACCTAGCTTTGACTCGCAGCCACAAGCAAATGGAGTGAGGACCCCTGGCGCCCTGGCTTCCCCCCTGGTGGCTGCTCTTCCCGCAAAATCAATCATTCTGCCACTGTGTTTGCGGGAAGTGGGGTGGGGGGGGGGCGCGGGCAGGAGACTCACAGGGCACGCACTCCCTGGTGGGGTGGCATCAGTGGGGGGCACTCCCAACAGACCCCCATCTCCAGCTCCAGGCCCCTTCCCTGTTGGTCGAACCAAGCCCTGAGCCCAGAGGCAGTGTGGGTGGGAGCTACCCCAGGGGTGCAGCCAAGGGTGGGATGGATCAACTGGGTAGAACATGCCCCCGGGAGGCAGGGGTGGAGNGTGGGGGGCACTCCCAACAGACCCCCATCTCCAGCTCCAGGCCCCTTCCCTGTTGGTCGAACCAAGCCCTGAGCCCAGAGGCAGTGTGGGTGGGAGCTACCCCAGGGGTGCAGCCAAGGGTGGGATGGATCAACTGGGTAGAACATGCCCCCGGGAGGCAGGGGTGGAGGGCCATGAGGAGAAGGGTAAGTGTCACTGCATAAGCCGGGTGGAAGTTGGACCTGATTCGCTCATTCATGGGTTCAGGCACCTTCCCCACACCCCAGCAGGCGAGGGAGAATACCATTGAGGAGCCCTCTCAGCCCTCCAGGAGCCGGCGGGTTATGACCTGGGAGTCTCAACTGTGGGTGTTGGGTGGGCCAGAGTGAAGAGAGAGAGCCCCAGGCACCTCCTCCACGGCTGGCCTCAGCTGCCTGGATCTCACCAATAGAGAGCCAACTCCCCACCCAGGGGAGTGTGACCTTACCTGCTCCTCTTGGATTACAGGGAATGCCTCATGGCTGGGGAACAGATGAACTATCAACCCTCCACCTTCCACTCCTACCATCACTGCTAATAAAGACACGATCAATGCCTAATGTTTATAAAGAGCTTTAGCAGATGAAAAGTGCCTAGTGAGGGTGGGCAGGGCAGCAGGCACTATTGTTTCCACACCCATTTTACAAATGAGGAAACTGAGGCTCAGAGCAGTCCACCTGTTTGCACAAATGAGCAAATGGCAACAGTTTAGGCTCAGTGGTAAAGAACCCACTTGCCAATGCAAGAGACATGAGTTTGCTCCCTGGCTCGGGAAGATCCCCTGGAGTAGGAGATGGCAACCCACTCCAGCATTCTTGCCTGGGAAATCCCATGGACAGAGGAGCCTGGCGGGCCACAGTCCATGGCGTCACAGAGAGTCGACTTGACTGAGCACACAGCACAAGGGTAGCTGAGCACACAGAGGAGCCCTGAGTAAGCAGGGCCTGTGATGGGAGGCTGAGCACTGAAGGGGCCAGAGGACCATCTCTCGGGAAATGTGTTCTCCTGGGACGAGCACTGGTTGATGACTCCCACAGCCTGGGTCTAGCCCTGGCTCCTGCACTGGCTCCCTGAGCAAGCTTCATCTCCTCCCTGGGCCTCTACTTCCCCTTCTGTAAAATGGAGTTAATAATCCCTGCCCCGCCCTGCCTGTGGGATGTTGCAGGGACAAAACCAGTGTGACTGGCTGGGAATGGGCTTTAGAAACTTCAGGGAGCTGCCAGCACCCAGAAGTCATCAGCCCACATCTGCCTTCCAGCAGCTCTGTGCCCAAAGGAGGCAACCCATCTGGACCCTGGGTCACAGAACCTGGAATTTGCCCAGCTCGGAGTCCCAGAGCCCATTGGGCTCACCCATCGGTGTCTTCTCAGGCTTCAAGGGCTGAGGTGGGAAGAGAGTATGGCAGCCCCAAATCCAGCAGGAGCTCCCACCGCCTGCCTTAGAACCTGAGTTGCAGAGGGGGAGCGTGGGGAGTCCAGACTGGCAATGTGAATATTAGCTGCTGTGAACTAATTTGATGGTGCTGATAAAGGCTGGCCTGCCTGGGGCCCTGGTGCCTCACCCAGCCCCCCACTCCACCCCCGCTGATAACATCGAGGCTGAGTTGTCCCGGCTCCATTCTCAGTGATGAAATCCTAGCTCAGTCGGGCTGGCTAGCGCTGCAGTTACCAAATCGCTATAATTGAGATTAATTTGGGTGCCTGATTGGGTCAGCCCTCACAGGCACCCATTAATTAGTAGGGGAGGCTCAAAACCCCAACAGCTGGGCCCTGCACCCAGCAGGAGCCAGGGCCTTGGGATGCGGGGGGGCGGGGTGCTGAAAGATTCCCAGGTGGGTAAGATGAGGGTGGTGTGGCAAACTGGACAGAGCCTCCCCACCCACAGTGCTCCCTCAGACCACCCCATCCTGAGCTCTTCCTCCCCTACTGAGGAAGGAGGGGACAGCAGACCTTTGACTCAGACCCAAAGGCAGTTCTGGGTCTCCAAGGGTTAAAGGGCTTATTACAGGGGCGGGGAGGAGGGGAGGGGGGGCTCAGAAACTTCTTGGACGTCAAACAGCTCTTGCAAAACTTCCAGATGAGTTAAGTGCAAATGAATTTGAAACAGACAATGAAGTTCCCTTTATTGACACCTGGGCAGAAAAATGAAGGGAAAATCGCCCAAGGGGGAGCTCATTTAGGGATTTTTTTTTTCCTGAACCCAAAACACACAGGGAAAAAACAAACCCACCCATCTACAGCAGCTACAAAATGTGCCAAAGGCAGGCTGACACGTCCTGACTCAGAGCTGGGCTGGCAGTGAGCTCGGCATACACGTGAGGCCTGGGCACATGCATGTGAGTAGAGAGCGGCAACACAGACTTGTGGAGAGCTGAGAGCGCTAGACATACATCTGCGAGGTAGGGTAGGGCCCCGGGAATGCAGTGCAGCCCAGGCTCGCTGGTGTGGGCAGCTGGAAGGAGGCCAGATGGAGGTGGGGTTCAGGGTCCCCTGGGGTGAGGAGCAGAGCCCCAGGGCTCCCCAAGGTGGCGGCAGCAGGGCTCTCCCATCACATGAGTGCTCCCGGCCAGGGCGGAGGGGGACCCCCCCCATTGCCTGGCAAGTGCCCCACCCTCCCCGCCCTACTCACCTGACTTGCTCCAGTTAATTGCCTGGGTGTTTTATTTTTTCCCGGTGAATCTCACTGAGGGACAAAAGCAGGTTCTGAGTCACCAGGAACTGGCCCCCGCTTCCGCCCACTCTGAAGTCTTACCCTTGCCCCCACCCCAAGTACCCGAGGACCCTGAGGCAGCTGGGGCCTGGCCCAGGGTCTGGGAGGTGTTCCCACCACTGACCAGCGCCCCCTCACCCTGGGGCCCAGGGCTTGTGACCTCCCCAGGGGACCTAATGGAACAACCTCCCCACTGCAGCACATTTGCAATTCATGGCTCCGGCTGAGATTGCATTAGGGCCCGACTGTCACTCGTGATGAATGTCGCTTGTTTTCCAGAAAAAAACGGGCTCTGGATGCAGAGTGACAGTGCCGAGGGAGGTACCCAGTCCTTCCCGGGGCTGAGGACCAGGGCGTGGCCTGCATTCTCAGATGCTGGTCAGTGGCCTCGGGCCTTGACCAGTCCGTGGGGCTCTCAGGGTGTCCCTCATATCCTTTCCTGTTCTCCAGGCCCTTCGTGTCACCTGCCCCAGGGAGTTCCTCCAGCAGCCCTGCTGGAGGGGACTCTGAGTGGCTCCACTTGACAGATGTGCAAACTGAGGTTTGCAGGAAGAGGGAAGTGGAGGAAAGTGTGTTGATCGGAGGTGAACTGGAGAGTGGTTCAGGGGTCCTCGGGCACAAGGGGTTTCCTGAGGACGAAGGTCTGGGGGACTTAGGAGGGAGGTCGATTGAAGGGGTAAGAGGAAGAACCCTATAGGCTCCGCTCTCCCTACTCTATCCTACCTGCAGAGGCGAGGACCGCCCCAGGGATGGGTGCTGCTGTCTGCGTCTGCTCACACTCTGCCAGACTCTGCCCTCTCTCTCCCTGGCAACTTCCTTCCTGTCCAAAAGAGGGGAGTCCCAGACCTGAGGCTCTGAGCACTGCCTCTCCTAAGCCACTAGCTTAGAGAGAGGCATACTGCCCCAACCCCAGGTCCACAACCAGGTCAGCGGAAGCCGGGAACTAGGGCGCAGGAATTAGTTGAAGATCTCAGGTAGAGCTCCTCCAGCATGTTCTCACCCCCCAGCCTCTCAAAGAGCCAGCATTTCCCAGGCCTTTTGGAACAGAGAAGCCTAGAGAGGCCTCCTTGATGACCTGCTGTGGCTCAAGAGTCCAAAACAACTTCCCACTTTCCCCAAATTTCCCACATTTTATCCTGTTTCACCTTGGCTCCTGCCCTTACCATCTGGGAGCCCCAGCCTGGTAGGGCAGCAGACAGAAAAATGATTCCATCCATGAGGGTCTTATCAGACCCAGTTCGTTGGAAAAAGAACAATAGCTCATCTGGGAGCAGCTTATATCTCTTTCACCTCTGTGATCTCACACAGTTTAGCCCGAAGCAGGCGGAACAGGTGGAGCCCCCATCACAGGTGAAGAAAGTGAGACAAAGTGCTAGTGGCAAAAGGCATACACCTTAGCTTGTGTAAAACAGATAGCCAGTGGGAAGTTGTATAACACAGAGAGCTCACCCAGGTGCTGTGACAACCTAGAGGGTGGGAGGGAGGTTCCAGAGAGAGGGGACACACGTTTACCTGGGGCTGATTCGTGCTGCTGAATGGCAGAAACCAACACAACATGGTAAAGCAATTATCCTCCAATTTAAACTTTTTTAAAAGGCAGAGGCTCTGTCTTGGGTTGTGAGTCCGGGTTTGTATGCTGTATATTCCTGTCCCTCGAACAGTGCCTGGTAGGTGATAGGTATTTGCTGAAAGAGTGGATGAATGAATGGCCTCAGTGAGAGACTGTGGAAGCTGTGGGCTGCTGGAAAGGCTGAGCCACAGGGCCAGGTGCTCAGGCCCTTGATGCCCTCTCTCCTAATCTCCCTGCTGCCCTGTGCCCTTGGCCTGGGAAAGCCCTCCTGGGTTTCCCCATGGCAAAGCCAGCTGATGAAGGTGGGAAGCCAGCTCTCACCCAGAGACGTGGCTTCTTAGCATCCAGCCCCATAGCTCCAAACCTACCCAAAGCCACCCAGGAAATGCAGACCAGAAGAGGAAAAAAAAAACATTCTCTGGAGGGGTCTACAGCCCAAGTTGGACCCCAGATATGCCGTCATAATAGCAGTTGCTGTGGCCTATACCAAGCTTGTATTTCCTCTCCAGAACAGCCCACCTGCAAGGGGGGTGCTGTCTTTCTCCCCATTTCACAGATGTAGAATAAGACTCAGGCTTTCCAGGTGGCACGGTGGTAAAGAATCTGCCTGCCAATGCAGGAGATGCAAGAGACCCAGGTTCAATCCCTGGATGGGGAAGATCCCCTGGTGGAGGAAATGGCAACCCACTCCTGCCTGGAGAATCCCATGGACAAAGGAGCCTGGAGGGCTACAGCCCATAGGGTTGCAAGAGTCGGACACAACTGAGCAACTGAGCACACACGGAATAAGACTCAGACTGAGAGGCAGGTGGGGATTGCAGTCCACGTACCCAGAAACATCTCTGGTGATGACTGAGCCTCTGCCAGATCGTTTCTCCACTCGTGAAGCAGCAGGATGCTACTCCTCTTGTGGTCCTCTTCTCCCCAGTTCAAGCTTCTGTCCTGGCACTTTTGTCCAGAGTGGGAAGCCTCACCTAGAATGCTAGAGTCCACTCCTATTGACTGCCTGTCCATCGGTTCCAGAGCAGTCCAGGGACACCACTGCCACAGAGCATCCCTCACTGTCCAACATGTGGATTTGATTAGCAACAAGGCTAGAGGTCCAGCTCTGGGTTCCCTTGAGCGACCCTCCCTGGCTCCCCAGGGACGAGGCAGTTTTCCAGAATCAAGATATGCCAAGTCCCTGCCCCTTCGCCATATGGGCAGATGTTGGCCCTGTCTCCCTCGGCTGTAAACAGCTGCCCGTCAATTCTGGAGCACGTCAGAGGCCATGGCTCAGGTCCAACATCCTACCCACCCTCCAACTGCACCTTCCAAGAGAAGCATGTGTGTGCGCTAAGTCACTTTGGTCATGTCCAGCTCTGCAACCCTCTGGACTGTGGTCCACCAGGCTACTCAGTCCATGGGATTCTCCAGGCAAGAATTCTGGAGTGGGTTGCCATTTCCTACTCCAGGAGATCTTCCAACCCAGGGATCAAACCCACATTTCTTATGTCTCCTGTGTTGGCAGAAGTGTTCTTTACCACTAGTGCCGCCTGGGAAGCCCCCTCAAGAGAAGCATGGAACTAGGCAACAAGAGTATTGACTCTAGAGGGAGCAGGCTCTGGGTTTCAGTCCTCCTCTTGTCCCAGCTGTGTGTCCTTGGACTGATTATTTCACAGCTCTGAACTCCAGCTCTCTCATCCGTAAAATGGGCATGACTATGCCTCACAGTCACAGTGAATACAGGGCTCACATGAGCCACATGCAAAGCACCAGGCACACAGTAGGGGCTTGCTAAGTGGGAGATGGTCTATGACCACTCTGTCGACTGGAGGTGCATTTCAGTGCTCTGAGCCAGTGGGCACTGTCCCCAGGTCCCTGGGTCCCATCCAGTCTTGTCATCAATCAGCACTGCTGTGCCACTTCTGCAGCCATCTGTCAGCACCAGCTGCCACCTGCCGCCACCAGGGCACCACTCAAGGCCCGGGGGCCCTGCCATACCCTATGTCCCCCACCCCCCACCGCCTCAGCCTGCCTTTGGGCCCTGAGATGCAGGGATTCCAGCGGCCTCCTCAAATTCTGACAGCACCCCCTTTATCCTCATCCCAGGGCTTTTCTGCCTCCCGAGGGGCTCCTCACCAAGGCCTGGGGCCCAGGGACTGGGCTGGAAGCCCCTGCGTTCCCACAGCAGGGCCCCCGCCCCTCCTGCTCCTCTGCTGCTCATACCACATCCTGCCGCAGCCCTGCCTCTATTTCATCAGGCCAAGGATTGCTTTTTAAATAAATCTAAAAAACTCCACTTCCTCCTTGGCAAGTTCATTTTAAGTCATTTTATCTCTTTCCCCCCTATATTTTTCCCAAATAATGTGATTAAGTGACTCAGCGCCGGCTGCCTCTGGCAGGCCTGGCCTCTAATTCAGTTTGAGGACGGCCACCTCTGACCCCACTCCACTCTGGCTAAGA
>SJYA01002264.1:1376972-1521688 GCA_006410615.1 Neotragus moschatus | reverse complement strand
GTGGGGGGTGGGGGTGGGGTGAGGTTGGCCACTCACCAAGCAGATCTGCAGGTCTTAGAGGGTCTGGAAACAATGCCTGTCCCCTTCCTGATTTACCTGGACCTTTTTCTTTTCTTTCATGCAGACCATTTAAAAGTCTCCATTGAATTCGTTACAGTATCACTTCTGTTTTATGTTCTGTTTTTTTGGCTGAGAGGCATGTGGAATCTTAGCTCTCTTATTCAGTGGGATTGAACCTGCATACTCTGCGTCAGAAGTCTTGACCACTGGACTGCCAGGGAAGTCCCTCTTTCCTTTTCAAACAATTTAACCAACTCTTTCGGTGAGGACGGGCTACATCTTGTTTGCTCAGCTGTGTCCCTGGATCTAGCACATAGTATGTGCTCATATTTGTTACCTGAATGTACTGTGAAACAAGCTCAAATTGCTTCTCACTCTAACTCTATGTGGACCAAGAGGGATCCCAGCACAGGAGACATTTGAGAAGCTAAAAGGACAGGTGCTAAGCCTGGATTAGGTTGGTGATTCCACACATATAAGCACTTTAATCTTGAGACAATTGCCAAAACTGTGCCTCACTTTCCTCATCTGCATAATGGGCACAATAATAGATCTACCTCCGAGGATGACTGTGAACTCTGGGTGAGATTCTTGGAGGCATAAAGTGCTCTCAACAGTGCCTGGCAGGTAGCTCTTGTTTTGCTAAGAGAGGTGAGGGAGGTGTGGCTTTGTAGAATGGCTCTTCAGAAGGGGTTTTCAGAGGCTGTGTAAAGACAAGGGGAGAAGGCGTGGCCAGCATGGCACAGGGACCTGGAGTGTCAAAATAGAGATTTCCAGTGGACAGTTAGGAAAAGTTTCTGCCATTAGGGACATGACAAGAATACCTTCTTGACTCCTTAGGAAATCTGTAATAAAATGTCATCCGTCTCTCGATACATGATATGGAGTTGTGTCTGTTTGGGCTATGTGGCCTCCAGGTGGGCAAAGACCTGAGCATCTCCTATGAGAGGTGACTACGTTCAGAGGTGGGTACTGTTATTTATTTATTTGACTGTGCTGGGTCTTAGCTGCGACATAGAGATCTGCGGTCTTCATAGTGGCCTGCGGGATCTTTAGTTTCAGCATGCAAACCAGTATGTGGGATCTTAGTTTCCCCATCAGGAATCGAACACAGGCCCCCTGCATCGGGAGCTGAAGTCTTAGCCACTGGACCACCACCAAGTCCGCTGTTACTGTTATTAATGGTTTGTGATGCAAAAGCAGGACTCAGAGAGATTAAGTGATGGGCCCGTACTTCACACTTTGGTGTGGTGGGTTTGTCTTCCCACTGTCCACTCTTAACCCTCTTTGCTCCATTAAACATACCAGAAGATTCTGCCAAATAATAACAAAGCCAGAGCTGAAATGAAGCACTTTACTGAGAGTCAGATGTCCTGGTTTACCCCACTTCATACTAACTGCCCTCAGAGGCAGATGCCACTGGTATCCCAGTCTTAGAGATGAGGAGGCTGTGACTCTGAGGGGTTGACTTGCTCCAGGTCACAGGACGTGGGACGTGGAAAGAAATCCAGGCTGACCCCAGAGGAGCCCTGCCCTCAGAAGGGACCATCTCCTCAAACACTGCCCTCATCCCGCACATCTGCCCCAGCTACACCTTCTACAGACTGGTCCTCGGCCCTGCACATTGGAATCATCTGGGGACCTTTAAAACCACTGATGCCCAAGTTTGAAGTGGCCTGGGTCATGTCTGGGCAACAGGACTTTTTATAAACTCCCAGGTTGTCCTAACACTGAGGACATTCCTCCTGTTTCAGCTAAATCTTCCTGAGCTTCTTCAACTATAACATGCACACAAATCACCTGGTTGTTGTTCGGTCACTAAGTTGTGTCCTGTTCTTTGCAACGCCATGGACTGCAGCGCGTCAGGCTTCCCTGTCCTTCACTATCTGCTGGAGCTGGATCAAACTCATGTCTATCGAGTTGGGGATGCCATCCAACCATCTTCATCCTCTGCCATCAACCTTTCCCAGCATCAGGATCTTTTCTAATGAGTTGGCTCTTTGCATCAGGTGGCCCAAGTATTGGAGCTCCAGCTTCAGCATCAGTTCTTCCAATTAATAGTCAGGCTTTNTCTGCTGGAGCTGGATCAAACTCATGTCTATCGAGTTGGGGATGCCATCCAACCATCTTCATCCTCTGCCATCAACCTTTCCCAGCATCAGGATCTTTTCTAATGAGTTGGCTCTTTGCATCAGGTGGCCCAAGTATTGGAGCTCCAGCTTCAGCATCAGTTCTTCCAATTAATAGTCAGGCTTTATTTCCTTTAGGATTGACTGGTTTGATCTCCTTGCTGTCCAAAGGACTCTCAAGAGTCTTCTCCAGCACCACAATTCAAAAGCATCAATTCTTTGGTGCTCAGCAATCTTTATAGTCCAACTCTCACATTCGTACGTGACTAATGGAATCACATGGGGATCCTGATAAAATGCAGCCTCTGTTGCAGATGTCTCTGGGTTGGGGCCTGGGATTCTGCATTTCTAACAAGCTGAGGCCACTCCTCTGAGGATCACTCCTCAGAAGCTACTCCTCTGAGCTTTAAGTATAGAAGCTCCATACCAACAACTCTTAAATATGTCTGTATATTCCAATCATCTGTGGAGTTTGAAGAAGTTTGAATGCCTAGGGAGATTCTGGTATCATTGGAAAGGAAGACTAGCAGCTGGGTGGGGTTGGGGGTGTGCTTTGAAAAAATACCAATGCCTAGGCCAATTAAATCCTCAGCCAATTAAATCAGAGTCTGGCATGGCACTTGGGCACCTGCATTTTTTAAAGCACCCAGGGGATTCTGACAAATAGCTAGTCTTGAGGACTAAAGCTTTGGGCTGCTTCTCACATAATGTTTGAAAAGTGGAAGTGTTAGATGCTCAATTTTGAAAAGTGAAAGTGTTAGTTGCTCAGTCATGTCTGATTCTTGGTGATCCCATGGACTACAGTCTTCCAGGCTCTTCTGTCCATGGAATGCTCCAGGCAAGAATACTGGAATGGGCAGCCATTCCCTTCTCCAAGGATCTTCTAGACCCAGTGATCAAACCCAGGTCTCCTGCAATAAATTCTTCATCGTCTGAGCCACCAGTTGCCAGATCAGAGTTTTAGGCTTCTTCAGAGTTTTGCATTCATCGAGTCTGAGATAGGACCCAGGAGTCAGCACTCTTAATGCCCTTCCCAGGGGATCCTGGTGTAGGTGGACCTCAGACTCCTTCATCTTCCTCATTCTCAGCCCCTGCCCAGATGATCCCTCTACACAGCAGCCCACCATGGCCCACAAGAAGAATTCCCTGGGCTAGTGGAACCCCATTCCTTAGGACTCTGGGACCGGTCCCCCCAACAAGGGGAGACTAGAAGGCCACAGAGGGAGACCAGAGGTGAGGCTGAAGATGGGATGGTCCAGGCTGCAGCCATCTGTCACACTTCTGTGGCTGACCAGCGCTCAGAGGTCAGCTTCATCCTGTGACAGGCAAGGAAGGAGGACTCCTGGCTTCTGAGGAAGGCAGAGGTGGGGCAGAGACTAGAAAACCAGACAGGAGGATTCCTGTCTAGCCAATTCCTCCGCCTGGCTCCCTGCACCACCCACCTGGGCAAGTCAGGACAACACCCCCACCCCATGCCTCTATTCCTGTATTTCTCAAATAAAGAGAATAATCCTACCCCACCCCACTGCGTATGTGTGATTGTGTGTGTTTTCTTTTTAGATTAAAGTAGTAAGTGCTCAAGGCAATGAATTCAAACAAATCAGAAGCCTGTGAAGTGAGGAGTCTCTTTTGGAGGAACCACTGTTAATAGTCTCTTGTGTGTTTCCAGACAATTTCTGAACGTGTACAAGCAAACCTCTGTGTGCGCCTTTTAAAAAACGAGTTCGTATATGTTGTTGCAATTTGTTTTTTGCACCTAGCAATATATTATAGGTGCCTTTCCTTGGAAATCCACAAGATCTAGCTCATTCTATTTGAAGGTTGAGTAATATTCCACTGTACTAATATACCTTTGATATTCAGCCATTCTTCTGTTGGCAGACATTTAGGCCATTTTGACTTTTTTGACTACAATAGACGATGGTGGAACAGACATCACTATGTGAGTGCCTCTCAATACTTCTACAAGTGTGTTCCTAGTACATTCCTGGGAGTAACGTGAAGGTTCACCCAATTTTGTCTCTCATTTTAACAGAGACTGAAAAGCTCAAGTTTGCAAAACCCGTGGATCTTTAATGAGAAGAGACAAGTTGGTAACAAACAGTAACTCTGTCTAGAAGTGGATGGGACTGCCATAGGTTTTCACAACAGTAGAATTTCATGTAGACACTAATTAACATCTCCCTTATTTCCATCATAACCGGGAGCACTCATTTATTGTCAGCTCATGGCTCCAGCACCACCAGCCAGACCATCGACACCAATGGCATGACCAAAACCACCATGACCATCATTTCCACATCAGCCTGTGGTCTCAGTTGCAGACAACAGAACCTACTCTGATTTAACTGGAAAGGTATTATTGAAGGGTGTTAGACAAACATCTAAATGTGAAATCCAAAACTATGAAACTCCTAGGAAAAAAAATAAGAAAAATTCTTTAAGACCTTGGGTTAGGCAAAGACTTCTTAAGACAAAAGCACAGAGAGATCATAAAAGAAGAAAACTGATGAATCTAACTTCACCAAAATTTAAAATGTCTGCTTTTGACAACACTGTGATGAAGATGAAAAGACAAGCTACCGACTGGGAGAAAATATTTGCAAAATGCATATCTCACAAAAGACTGGTAACCAGATAGACAAGCAACACTCAAAACTCAAAAATGAGTAAAGAGACAATCCAATAAAAATATGAGCTTAAGATTTGCATAGACACTTTACCAAAGAAGGCATGTGGGTGGAAAATAAGCACTTGATAATGTGCTCAGCACCAGTAGTCATTAGGAAAATGAAAATTAATACCATAGTGAGATATCACTGCATACTTACTTGAACCATTCCAATTTTTAAAACTGACAGTACAAAATGCTAGCAAGGATACAGACCAGCTAGAATTCTCATATATTGCTGGTGGTAATGCAGAATGATGCACCCACTTTGAAAACCTGTTAGGCAGTTTCTTGTAAAGTTGAACATATACTTAACACATGGCTCACCAATCCCACTCCTAGGTATTTACGAAAGAGAAATTGAGATATATGTCCTCATCAGGAAAAAAAAAAATATGGTATGTGAATGTTTATAGAAGCTTTATTCATATCAAAAAATGGAAACAACCCAAATGTCCATCAGCAGATGGATGGATAAACAAATTATGGTACATCCATTCAGTGGAATACTATGCAACAGTAAAAAGGAACAAATTACTGGCATATGCAAAGACATGGAGACTCTCAAAAACAATATGCTAAGTCAAGGAAGCCAAACTCAACAGGCCACATATTATATAATTCAATTTATATGACAGTCTAGAAGAGGCAAAACTATAGCAACAGAAAGCAAAGAGGAACTAAAACAGCCTCTTGATGAAAGTGAAAGAGGAAAGTGAAAAAACTGACTTAAAACTCAACGTTCAGAAAACTAAGATCATGGCATCCAGTCCCATCACTTCATGGCAAATAGATGGGGAAACAATGGAAACAGTGACAGATTTTATTTTCTTGGGCTCCAAAATCACTGCAGATGGTGACGGCAGCCACAAAATTAAAAAATGCTTGCTCTTTGGAAGAAAAACTATGACAAACATAGACAGCATATTAAAAAGCAGAGACATTACTTTGCTGACAAATGTCCGTCTAGTCAAAGCTATGGTTTTTCCAGTAGTCATATATACATCTCTCTTTGGTATATACCTAGGTGGCTGAAGGCACGGCAACCCACTCCAGTGTTCTTACCTGGAGAATCTTCATGGACTGAGGAGCCTGGCTGGCTACATTTCATAGGGTCGCAAAGAGTCGAACCGGACTGAGGTGACTGAGCACACATGCATATACCTAGGCATGGAATTGCTGGCCCATATGGTAATTTTATGTTTAACTTTTTGAGGGACCACCAACTGTTTTCCACAGTGGTGGTACCACTTTATATTCCCACCTGCAATGTACAGATTCCTATTTATCCATATCCTCGTCAACATGTGTTATTTTGCCTCCTCCCATTTTTTACTATAGCCATTTTAATGAATATGAAGTGGTATTTCACTGGGATTTAATTTGCATTTTCTTTGTGACAAATGGTATTGAATATCTTTTCATATGCTCATTGGCCATTTGTATATCTCCTTTGAAGAAGTGTCTACTCAATTCTTCACCCACTTTAAATTGGATTGTATGTCTTTTTGTTGTGGAGTTGTAAGAGTTCTTTAGATACTCTGGATATTACATCCTTATCAAATACATGCTTTGCAAATATTTTCTCCCATTCCATAGCTTGTCTTTTCATATTCTTGATAATCCCTTTAATGTACCAAAGTTTTTAATTTGGTGGAATCCAATGTATCTACTTTTTTCATTTACTGCTTGCACTTTCAGTATCAAATCAAAGATTCTGTTGCCAAATCTGAAATCATGAAGTACTCCTATGTTTCTTATAATAGTGTTACAGTTTAGCTCTTATATTTAGGTCACTGATCCATTTTGAGTTAATTTTGATACAAGGAGAGAGGTAAGTGTCCAAATTCATTATTTTACATGTGGTTATCCAGTTGTCCCAGAAGTACTTGGTTTTTGTTTTTTTCTGGTGAGGTGGTAGGGGAAGGTGGGGGTGCAGTAGCGCTGCACGGGGTGGCATGCAGGGTCGTAGTCCCTGGACCAGAATTGGCACTCGTTCTCTCTGCAGTGAACGTGCAGAGTCTCAACTGCTGGACCACCAATCAAGTCCCAGACCTGGAACTACTTGTTGAAGAGACTGGTCTTTCTCCAGTTAAATGGTCTGGGCAACCCAGCGGAAAATCAATTGCTCATAGATGTCCAGTTTATTTCTGAACTGTCAATTCTATCCCATTTGTTTATATATGAATCCTTATGTCACTGTTTTTATTACTTTCACTTGCAGTAACTTTTAAAATTGAGAAGCGTGATCCCTTCATATGGTTTGAACTGCCCGCCTCCCATTCACATGTTGAAGTCCTAAGCTCTAGTACCTCAGAATACAGCTGTATTTGGACTAGTCATTAGAGAGGTAATCAAATTGATATGAGGTCACTAATGTTAGATGCTCAGTTGTGTCCTACTCTTTGTGATCCCATGGACAGTAGCCTTCCAGGCTCTTCTCCATGGAATTCTCTAGGCAAGAATACTGGAATGAGTTACCTTTCCCTTCTCCAGGGTATCTTCTCAACCCAGGGATCAAACCCAGGTCTTCCACATTGCAGTCAGATTCTTTATCATCTGAACCACAGGGAAGCCAAGCAGACCTTAATCTAATATGGTTGGTATCTCTACACAAAAAAGAAATTTGGACACAGAAATGCACAGAGAGCTCCTTCAAGGATCACAGCCTTGTGAAGGGGCTTGCGTCACTCAGTGAAGCTCTGAGCCATGCTGTGCAGGGCCACCCAAGACAGATGGGTCATAGTGGAGATTTCTGAGAAAATATGGTCCATTGGAGGAGGGAATGACAAACCACTCCAGTATTCTTGGTGCGAGAACCCCATGAACAGCATGAAAAGGCAAAAAGATATGACACCAGAAGATGAGCCCCCCAGGTTGGAAGGTGTCCAAAATGCTACTGGGAAAAATTGGAGGACAATTACTAACATCTCCAGACAGAAAGAAGCAGCTGGGCCAAAGACAAAATGATGCTCAGTTGTGGATGTATCTGCTAGTGAAAATAAAGTCCGATACTATAAACAAAAATATTGCATAAGAACCTGGAATGTTAGGTCCATGAATCAAGATAAATTGCCAAGCAGGAGATGGCAAGAGTGAACACTGATATCTTAGGGAGCAGTGAACTAAAGTGGATGGGAATGGGTGAATTTAATTCAGATGACCCTTATATCTACTGCTGTGTGCAAGAATCTCTTAGAAGAAATGCAGAAGCCCTCATAGCCAACAAGAGAGTCTGAAATATAGTACTTGCATGCAATCTCAAAAATGACAGAATGACCTTGGTCGTTTCCAAGACAAACTGTTCAACATCACAGTATTCTGAGTTTATGCCGCAACCACTGGTGCTGAAGAGGCTGAAGTTGAAAGGTTCCATGAAGACCTACAAGACCTTCTAAAACTAACACCAAGAAAAGATTTTCTTTTCATCATAGGGGACTGGAATGCAAAAGTAGGAAGTCAAGAGATACTTGGAGTAACAAGCANATGGATAAACAAATTATGGTACATCCATTCAGTGGAATACTATGCAACAGTAAAAAGGAACAAATTACTGGCATATGCAAAGACATGGAGACTCTCAAAAACAATATGCTAAGTCAAGGAAGCCAAACTCAACAGGCCACATATTATATAATTCAATTTATATGACAGTCTAGAAGAGGCAAAACTATAGCAACAGAAAGCAAAGAGGAACTAAAACAGCCTCTTGATGAAAGTGAAAGAGGAAAGTGAAAAAACTGACTTAAAACTCAACGTTCAGAAAACTAAGATCATGGCATCCAGTCCCATCACTTCATGGCAAATAGATGGGGAAACAATGGAAACAGTGACAGATTTTATTTTCTTGGGCTCCAAAATCACTGCAGATGGTGACGGCAGCCACAAAATTAAAAAATGCTTGCTCTTTGGAAGAAAAACTATGACAAACATAGACAGCATATTAAAAAGCAGAGACATTACTTTGCTGACAAATGTCCGTCTAGTCAAAGCTATGGTTTTTCCAGTAGTCATATATACATCTCTCTTTGGTATATACCTAGGTGGCTGAAGGCACGGCAACCCACTCCAGTGTTCTTACCTGGAGAATCTTCATGGACTGAGGAGCCTGGCTGGCTACATTTCATAGGGTCGCAAAGAGTCGAACCGGACTGAGGTGACTGAGCACACATGCATATACCTAGGCATGGAATTGCTGGCCCATATGGTAATTTTATGTTTAACTTTTTGAGGGACCACCAACTGTTTTCCACAGTGGTGGTACCACTTTATATTCCCACCTGCAATGTACAGATTCCTATTTATCCATATCCTCGTCAACATGTGTTATTTTGCCTCCTCCCATTTTTTACTATAGCCATTTTAATGAATATGAAGTGGTATTTCACTGGGATTTAATTTGCATTTTCTTTGTGACAAATGGTATTGAATATCTTTTCATATGCTCATTGGCCATTTGTATATCTCCTTTGAAGAAGTGTCTACTCAATTCTTCACCCACTTTAAATTGGATTGTATGTCTTTTTGTTGTGGAGTTGTAAGAGTTCTTTAGATACTCTGGATATTACATCCTTATCAAATACATGCTTTGCAAATATTTTCTCCCATTCCATAGCTTGTCTTTTCATATTCTTGATAATCCCTTTAATGTACCAAAGTTTTTAATTTGGTGGAATCCAATGTATCTACTTTTTTCATTTACTGCTTGCACTTTCAGTATCAAATCAAAGATTCTGTTGCCAAATCTGAAATCATGAAGTACTCCTATGTTTCTTATAATAGTGTTACAGTTTAGCTCTTATATTTAGGTCACTGATCCATTTTGAGTTAATTTTGATACAAGGAGAGAGGTAAGTGTCCAAATTCATTATTTTACATGTGGTTATCCAGTTGTCCCAGAAGTACTTGGTTTTTGTTTTTTTCTGGTGAGGTGGTAGGGGAAGGTGGGGGTGCAGTAGCGCTGCACGGGGTGGCATGCAGGGTCGTAGTCCCTGGACCAGAATTGGCACTCGTTCTCTCTGCAGTGAACGTGCAGAGTCTCAACTGCTGGACCACCAATCAAGTCCCAGACCTGGAACTACTTGTTGAAGAGACTGGTCTTTCTCCAGTTAAATGGTCTGGGCAACCCAGCGGAAAATCAATTGCTCATAGATGTCCAGTTTATTTCTGAACTGTCAATTCTATCCCATTTGTTTATATATGAATCCTTATGTCACTGTTTTTATTACTTTCACTTGCAGTAACTTTTAAAATTGAGAAGCGTGATCCCTTCATATGGTTTGAACTGCCCGCCTCCCATTCACATGTTGAAGTCCTAAGCTCTAGTACCTCAGAATACAGCTGTATTTGGACTAGTCATTAGAGAGGTAATCAAATTGATATGAGGTCACTAATGTTAGATGCTCAGTTGTGTCCTACTCTTTGTGATCCCATGGACAGTAGCCTTCCAGGCTCTTCTCCATGGAATTCTCTAGGCAAGAATACTGGAATGAGTTACCTTTCCCTTCTCCAGGGTATCTTCTCAACCCAGGGATCAAACCCAGGTCTTCCACATTGCAGTCAGATTCTTTATCATCTGAACCACAGGGAAGCCAAGCAGACCTTAATCTAATATGGTTGGTATCTCTACACAAAAAAGAAATTTGGACACAGAAATGCACAGAGAGCTCCTTCAAGGATCACAGCCTTGTGAAGGGGCTTGCGTAACTCAGTGAAGCTCTGAGCCATGCTGTGCAGGGCCACCCAAGACAGATGGGTCATAGTGGAGATTTCTGAGAAAATATGGTCCATTGGAGGAGGGAATGACAAACCACTCCAGTATTCTTGGTGCGAGAACCCCATGAACAGCATGAAAAGGCAAAAAGATATGACACCAGAAGATGAGCCCCCCAGGTTGGAAGGTGTCCAAAATGCTACTGGGAAAAATTGGAGGACAATTACTAACATCTCCAGACAGAAAGAAGCAGCTGGGCCAAAGACAAAATGATGCTCAGTTGTGGATGTATCTGCTAGTGAAAATAAAGTCCGATACTATAAACAAAAATATTGCATAAGAACCTGGAATGTTAGGTCCATGAATCAAGATAAATTGCCAAGCAGGAGATGGCAAGAGTGAACACTGATATCTTAGGGAGCAGTGAACTAAAGTGGATGGGAATGGGTGAATTTAATTCAGATGACCCTTATATCTACTGCTGTGTGCAAGAATCTCTTAGAAGAAATGCAGAAGCCCTCATAGCCAACAAGAGAGTCTGAAATATAGTACTTGCATGCAATCTCAAAAATGACAGAATGACCTTGGTCGTTTCCAAGACAAACTGTTCAACATCACAGTATTCTGAGTTTATGCCGCAACCACTGGTGCTGAAGAGGCTGAAGTTGAAAGGTTCCATGAAGACCTACAAGACCTTCTAAAACTAACACCAAGAAAAGATTTTCTTTTCATCATAGGGGACTGGAATGCAAAAGTAGGAAGTCAAGAGATACTTGGAGTAACAAGCAAGTTTGGCCTTGGAGTACAACATGAAGCAGGGCAAATGCTAACAGAGTTTTGTCAAGAGAATACACTGGTCACAGCAAAAACCTTTTCCAACAACATAGGAGAAAACTCTACACATGGGTATCACCAAATGATCAATAATGAAATCAGATTAATTGCATTCTTAGGAGTCAAAGATGGAGAAGCTCCATACATTCAGCAAAAGAAGACCTGGAGCTGACTGTGGCTCAGATCGTAAACCACTTAGTGCAAAATTCAGGCTTAAATTAAAGAAAGTAGGGAAAACCGCTAGGCCATTTAGATATGACCTAAATCAAATCCCTTATGATTTACAGAGTAGAGAAGATGAATAGACTCAAAGGACTAGATCTGATAGACAGAGTGCCTGAAGAACTGTGGGCAGAGGTTTGTAACACTGTACAGGAGGCAGTGACCAAAACCACCACTGCAAGAAAGCAGAAAGAAATGCAAGAAGGCAAAGTGGTTGTCTAAGGAGACTTTACAAATAACTGAGGAAAGAAGAGAAGTAAAAAGCAAGGGAGGAAGGAAAAGATATATACAACTGAATGCAGAGTTCCAGAGAATAGCAAGAAGAGATAAAAGGAAGCATCACTACAAACAAAGCTAGTGGAGGTGATGGAATTCCAAGTGAGCTATTTAAAATCCTTAAAGATGATGCTGTGAAAATGCCACACTCAATATGTTAGCAAATTTGGAAAACTCAGCAGTGGCCACAGAATTGGAAAAGGTCAGTTTTCATTCCAATTCAGTTCAATTCCAACTCAAACTATCGTACAATTGCACTCATTTCCCAGGCTAGCAAGGTTATGCTCAAAATCCTTCAAGGTAGGCTGAAGCAGTATGTGAACTGAGAACTTCTACATGTACAAGGTGGATTTAGAAGAGGAACAAGAAATTAAATTGCCAACACTCATCGTATCACAGAGAAAGCAAGGGAATTTCAGAAAAACGTCTACTTCTGTTTCACTGACTATGCTAAAGACTTTGACGCAGATCACAACAAACAGTGGAAAATTCTTAGAGATGGGAATACCAGGCTTACCTGTCTCCTGAGAAACCTGTATGCGGGTCAAGAAGCAACAGTTAGAAGCTTATATGAAAGAACTGACTGGTTCAAAATTGGGAAAGGAATATAACAAGGCTATATATTGTCACCCTACTTATTTAACTTATATGCAGAGTACATCATGCAAAATGTCATTTTGGATGAAGCACAAGCTAGAATCAAGATTGCTGGCAGAAATACCAACAACCTCAGGTATACAGATGATACAACTCAAATGGCAGAAAGCAAAGAGGAACTGAAGAACCTCTTGATAAAGGTGAAAGAAAAGAGTGAAAAAGCTGGTTTAAAACTCAACATTCAAAACACCAAGATTATGGCATTTGCTCCCATCACTGTATGGCAAATAGAAGGGGAAAAAGTGGAAACTGTGACAGATTTTATTTTCTTGGGCTTCAAAATCTCTGTGGATGGGTACTGCAGCCATGAAATTAAAAGACGCTTGCTTCTCAGAAGGAAAACTATGACAAACCTAGAAAGTGCATTAAAAAGCAGAAACATCACTTTGCTGACAAAGGTCCATATCGTCAAAGCTATGGTTTTTCCTGTAGTCATGTAGGGATGTGAGAGTTGGACAATAAAGAAGGCTGAACACTGAAGAATTGATGCTTTCAAACTGTGGTGCCAGAGAAGACTCTTCAGAGTCCCTAGGACAGCAAGGAGATCAAACCAGTCAATCCTAAAGGAAATCAACCCTGAATATTCACTGGAAGGTCTGATGCTGAAGCTGAAGCTCCAATACTTTGGCCTCCTGATGTGAAGAGCCAACTCATTGGAAAAGACCCGATACTGGGAAAGATTGGAGGCAAAGGAGAAGAGAGCAGCGGAGGATGAGCTGGTTGGATGGCATCACCGACTCAATGGACATGAGTTTGAGCAAACTCCAGGAGATAGTGAAAGACAGGGAAGCCTGGTGCACTGCAGTCCATGGGGTCACAAAGAGTTGGACACGACTGAGCGCCTGAACAACGCCAACCGTGCACAGAGGGGAGACCGTGTGAAGACGAAGGAGAAGGCCACATACAGGCCAATGAGAAAGACCTCAGGAGAAACCAAGCCTGCTTGACACCCTCCTCACTTCTCGCCTCCAAAACTGTGAGAAGCTACATTTCCATTGTCTAACCCACCCATTCCGTGGTGCTCTGTCATGGCAGCCCTAGCAAGCTATTACATTCCTCCAATTTCATTTTTCTTTTTCAATACTGTTTCGGCTACTTGGGGACCCTTGCAATTCTGTGTGATTTTAAAGGTCAGCTTTTCAATTTTACCCCTAAGAAAGGCCATTGGAGTTTTGATAAGATCACACTAAATCTGTGCATCTCTGTGGGGAAAATTGCCAGTTTAAACATACTAAATCTCTCAATCTATGAACATGGGATGTCTTTCTATTTAAATAAGTCTTCGATTTCTTTCAGCTAAGTTTTGTAGTTTTCAGTGTATGAGTCTTTCACCTCCTTGAGTTTTTCCCTCTAGGTACTTTCATCTTTGGATGCTATTGGAAATGGAATTGTTTTCTTTATTTCCTTTGCAATAGTTTATTGCTTTTATAGAAACACAATTGATTTTTGTATGTTGATCCTATACCCTGTAATTTTTGCTGAATTTATAGCATACAATTTACAGGTAATAAAATAGTAAATTTCATATAGCCAGTGGATTCTCACAGAATGTTGTAGTTAATTTCACCAAACTCATGTATCTGTAGCCAACCTGTGGTTGCAACTGACAAACATGTGTTGCTCCAACTTGAATGTCGGTTGATATTTTCCCTCACATTAAAGAGTGAGGTTGAAACCACCTACGCTCACAGAGCTTCAAAATTGAAGACTCAAACCCTCTCCACTCCTCCCAACCAAGTCCACAGTAACAAGACTTCTCCATACGCCAGGCCCTGCACTGAAAGATCCTCCATAAACAAACTTCTAATTCTTAATAAATTCTGACTTTGCCTCCCCACCTTGACCACAGTAAAATCTGTCGGTGGAGTGTTTTTTTTTGTTGTTTGTTTTTGTTTTTTTACCATGGTGAGAAATAAATTCAGCTTTGTCTTATCAATGGGATATTGGGGGTGATATTCGGGGAGTAAGACAAGAAGAAAATAACTAATATATATGTCAAAACTTCCTTCAAGAAAGACAAATAGCATGTGACATCACTTATATGTGGAAACTTTAAAAAAATTATATAAATGAACTTATACACAGAGCAGAAATTGACTCACAGATATAGAAAACAAATTTATGGTCACCAAAGGGGAAAGAAGAGGAGGGATAAATTGGTAATTGGGGATTAACAGATAAAAACTAATATATAAAGTGAGGTAAACAGTAATAATCTGCAGTATAGCACAGGGGACAGTATACACTATCTAGTAATAACCTATAATGGAAAAGAACCTGAAAAAGAATACTTGCATATGTAAAACCGAATCCCTTTGCTGTATACACCTGCAATACTGTAAATCAGGGTCAATTTAAAAATTAATTGAATTTTGAAAAATAAGAACTTCCTTCACTCACCAATGACGTGAATGACTTCTTTGCTGAATCTGATAATAATGCTTAAATGTGTGTCAGTCACTCAGTCGTGTCTGACTCTTTGCAACTCCATGGACTATAGCCTGCCAGGCTCCTCTGTCCATGGAATTTTCCAGGCAAGGATACTGTAGTTGGTTGTCATTTCCTTCTCCAGGGGATTTTTCCCAACCAGGGATCAAACCCGGGTCTCCTACATTGCAGGCAGATGCTTTACTGTCTGAGCTACTAGGGAAGTCAGTGCTTAAATAACAGAAGACTATTTCCTTAATTTTTTGTGCCATTTGCAGTGTAATGGTTTCAGACAAGCACACTTTTAAGTTTAATCTGCTTTATTTATATTTTCTCCATCATTTTCTTATGTCTAGACAATCAACAAAACAGTAAGTCAAGTCCCAATTTGTAGCTATCAATTTCTCTGGTGCAAATCCTCCCACCCACATGAGGTCACTGAACTTGGAGCATAAAAGAACTATCATTACATAATATTTCTACCAGATATAATAAACATAATCTCACAAGCATCAGTAGCAAAAGGTAGCGAAATCATTAGGAAGTAATGAGTTTATTACTGTTGTTTTTTAATATAAGTTATTTGTTAGTTTATGTAATTTAACATTTAGTGAGGGCTATGTTTAACAATCGGCTTGCAAATTTCCTGAAAATTCAGCAACTGACTCTCGCAAAGTGACACTAGCCAGCTCTAGCATACCATTAGGATGGACTACAGAGTTGCACGGGGAAACTTTGGGGAGTGATGGAAATGTTTCATATCTTGATTGTGGTTGTGGCTATAAGACTATGTACGTTTGTGGAGATATATAGAACTGTGAATATAAACAGGGAATTTTGCAGCGTGTCAGCTATACTTCAGTAAACCTGAAATAAGTGGGTGTTTGGGAACATAAAATTTTCCATAGAATCAGACTTGGAGCCTGGAACAGCACCAGAGCTACGGGAGAGGCTTCTGCTGCTGTCACTGAGCACAAGGAGTCGGGGCTTGCACCACCAACATGGGCAGGGAAACCCCTGCCGGGACCCCACCTGTGTTGCCACTGGACTCTGGCCGTCTCCCCAACAAACCCATCCACACTGAGCCTGCCAAGTACCTCTGCTGCATCAGAACCCTGTGTCTGCATCTGACTGATGAAGGTAAGAGCACACAACTACACTAGCTGCAAGGGAGGCTGGAAAATGAATTTCTTTCTCTTTTTTTTGGCCACACCATGAGGCATGCGGGATCTTAGTTCCCTGACCAGGAATCGAACCTACACCTTCTTGCAGTGGAAACACAGAGTCTTAACCATGGGACTGCCAAAGTAGTCCCTAGAAAGTGAATTTCTGATTTCTACCCTTGTGGAATAAGATTCATAGTATGGGAGACACCTTGAACCTAGGAAAAGAGTTACAGGATACAGAGTGGCCCCATAAGCAAGAAAACTGTCCCCTACAATGACACAAGCTACTGTCAACAGCACGTGACTATAGACACCAGCAACGATGTCATCTCGGTTATTGTTATAAGCCTGGTCCCAGCCCTTCCGTGTGAAGGCCACACGGACCATTAGAACCCATGTGGAGACAGTTGTCAGACAGGCCCCTTCTTAGAGAAGCTTACCTCCTGATCGGAAGTCCTGGTCATCCATCCTACAGGGCAGAGTGTACTCAGTTGCCGCAGGAGGACCTGAGACAGGAAGGGCTGTGGGAACCAGAAGGAGAGGTTCACAGGGGCTGGAAAGGGAAGGCAAGACTTCCTGGAGAAGGGGAGCATTTGAGCTGAGCTTTGAAGAGTGGGAAAGACTTAGATGTGGGTAGCCGAAGATGAGGGTACCTCATAAGAAGAGGCCTTTGGCAAAGGCTTGGGTCAAGAACATGCTCCGCATGCTAAGGGGTTTGGCTAGTGCAGAAATGTAGGCAATGCTTCTCAGAATTCTTGACCACAGCTTCAAAGTAAGAAATAATACATTTTACTTGCAACATACACATATATAATATACAAATGAGTAAAAATTTCACAAAGCAGTGCCTACCCTACTACATGCAGTGCACTTCGATATTTTCTATGCTAATTTATCCTGTTTCATCACTTTTTTTTTCAAATGCTGGTCACCACTCATTAAATTGANCCTTGGCTTTTCGCTTCTCTTCTTTTCACAGCTATTTGTAAGGCTGCCCCAGACAGCCATTTTGCTTTTTTGCATTTCTTTTCCATGGGGATGGTCTTGATCCCTGTCTGCTGTACAATGTCACGAACCTCATTCCATAGTTCATCAGGCACTCTATCTATCAGATCTATCAGAAGGTGTGTTTACCTGGAGGGCATTTCTCTCCAAAAGAAAATAGTCCCGAAAGCCACTTCCAGGGGTTGCTGAACCTGAGACAGAGCTGGATAGGGTGGGGGTGGGGGTGTCAGGAAGCAAAGGGCTGATGACACAGGAGATGGGATGACTCCAGAAGCAGGCACTTCAGATACCCACCCACATGGAGCCAGCAAAGTGCTTTGGAGGGAAGGTCAGAGAGTGCCCTCTGCTTCCACCTCTGGGATCAGCTGGGAGTGCAGCTCTCTCTCCAGTACCAGACCATGTCCTGGTGAAACATGCTCTGTAGCATTTGTTCCAAATGATCACTAATCTGTGTCAAACTACACTACCATAAGCCAAGCCCCTAAAGTATGTTAACTCCTTTAATCCTCTTGTCAACCCCATGAAGGAGCTATCATGTTACCATCATCATCCCATTTTACAGATGAGAAAGTTGAGTCAGGAAGAGGTTAAGTAACTGGCCCAAGGTCACACGACTGGTAAATTGTGAAGCCAGGATCTGGGCCCAGGAGCCTCTTAATCTTGGAGGCCAGGAGGCCCCCAGAGAGCTGGTGTCTCTGTTTCCATCACTACCTGCCCCTCGACTGGACCAGACTTTGGATTGGGAGCTCCTTGAGGGCAGGAAAAGGGGCTGAGGTTCCTCGATACCTCCCCCACAGCCAGCACTGGACATCCATCCATCCATCCATCCATTCATTCATTCATTCCATAGAGTTTTTCCTAAGTACCACGAGGCAGTCATATGCCAAAACCCCTCTGAGCCACCAATCCCTCATCTCCAAAATTCAAATGTTGTCTGAGCAGAGGGGGTCCAAATAAGATATTGCAGGCCATGAATGTAATTTTAAATCTTCTAGTAGCCACGTTTAAAGGAGTAAAAAATGACAGGTGAAATTAATTTTAATAGCATACTTTCAAACCCAATATCTCCAAAATACTCTCATTTTAGCATGCAATCGATGTAAAACTGATGAGTGAGATATTCGACATGCTTTTGTTTGTACTGGCCCCGAGAAATCCTATGTGTATCCCCGTTCTGGCACTCCTTCCTATGGACTTGCCATGCATTTAGTGCTCAGTGGCCACGTGTGGTCCTCATACTGGGCAGCACATATTTGGGCTGGAAGGTTCAGTAGAGATCAGAGGACACTGGTATGTTAGCCTCCAGCTCCCAGTTGGGTCCGAGGTGGGAACACATCCAGGGTGAAGGTCCCAGCCCCTTCCTTCCCTCGGCCTGGCAGAGTCTCGCCTTTCCTGCTCCAGGAGGAGGGGAGGCCCCCCTGGGGTGCCCCTGGGGCTGAGAAGCTGCTGGCTTTCCGGGAAGAAGCAGGAGGAGGAGGGGGAGAGCAGTCTGGGGCCTCGAGGAGGGAGCTGCTGCCGCCTGGCACGGGGACAGAGTTTGTTTGCACCTCTTTGAAGCCGGGAGATGAAAGCCGGGCCCACATGGCTGCCTTTGATTCCCTCCTCCCTGGGCCCTCACAGCTGCAACTGGGCCAGGCCCAGTCCTTTGCTGCACCCTGGGGAGCAGAAGAAGCCCCAGGCCAAGGGCTTTTCTCCCCTGGGTGGCTTGGAGTGTAAGCACAGGAAGCACCCTCCATCCTGGGGCATCTACCTTCCCATAGACAGACCCACCCAAGGGAATAGTGACAGCTTCCCTGGAGAGGATGGGGCAGGTGATGTGTAAGATGCAGGGGCACCTGCAGACTTGAATCTCTCTTCTGCTAATGCCTGAGCATCACCGTCAGTGGTCAGGCCTGTGGAGAAACACAAGAGCGGGGCAGTTGAGAGTTGTGTGTGGATCCCTTTACCTCCCTAAGCCTTTTAATCCAACAAATGTTTATTGAGGACCTACTGTGTGCTTTCAAACTGTGGTTCTGGAGAAGACTCCTGAGAGCCCCTTGGACAGCAAGGACATCAAACCAGTCAATTCTAAAGGAAATCAACCCTGAATATTCATTGGAAGGACTGATGCTGAAGCTGAAGCTCCAATCCTTTGACCACCCGATGGGAAGAGCTGACTCACTGGAAAAGACCCTGAAGCTGGGAAAGATTGAAGGCAGGAAGAGAAGAGGGTGACAGAGGAAGAAATGGTTGGATGGCATCACCAACTTCATGGACATGAGTTTGAGCAAACTTCAGGAGATAGTGAAGGACAGGGAAGCCTGGCATGCTGCAGTCCATAGGGTCACAAAGAGTCGGACATGATTCAGTGACTAAATGAGAACAACTGTGTGCCAGGCACTGTTCTAGGTACCCTCCAACTACATATCACGGAGCAGATGGAAGGAAATGATGCGTGTAAAGTGCTTAGCATGGTGACTGGCATGTGGAAATTGCTCAGTACATGTCAGGCAGTATCACCATGATTACTGCCAAGTTCTGCAGGGTCTCAACCATGCCCAGGCACTGAGAGAAGAGGATCAGCTGCTGAAAGAGTGCCCACCCCCAGGGTCATGGCCCCCTGCTTCAGCCTGAACTCTGCCGACTCCTCTCTCCTAGGCCCCCTGGGGCAGGTCCTGGTCTAAAAGGGAAAGCAGGAATGTTGACCAAGACCACTGATGTCTCTGGTCCAAGAATGGCAGCTCAGATCACAGGTATCATGCTTGGGGACCTCCTGGCCATAAGAGACTCAAAGTCACATCTGGGACTTTGGTGGGCCCCTCCCCAGACCTGCAGACCCCTCCTCAGGCAACTGGAGACTGCAGGATCCTTTAGAGCAGCAGGGCTTTGGCCATCTGCTGTACCAGGGGCGTGGCTTCTGTGATCCCAGACCCTGTATCATCCTGGCAGCATAGGCAGGGTGTCCTCAGCCCTAACCCCTGTCCAAACAGTTTCTGGAGTCTCCCAGCTGCTGCCTCACCTCAGAGGAAGAATGACCTTTGTCCCCTTCCTCCGGCACAGGGCACCATCTGTGCCATCCTACTCACTGCGTCCCCGCACACACACTGCTGGCTCACACTGCTCAGTGCACAGCAGTGCACAGAGCAGATTTTCTTTTCTTGGGCCTGTGAGCCCCTCGGGTCAGAGAGGAGACGTGGTGGAGCCAGGGCTGCAGATGAGAGCCAAGTGGGTAAGACCCATGTCCCAAGAGCCCCTGGACAACCACTGGGCTTGCAGGGGCATAGATGTCAGCAAATGGAAGGAGAAAAGGTAGAAGCAGTGACAGGCTTTATTTTCTTGGGCTCCAAAATCACTGTGGACAGTGACTGCAGCCATGAAATTAAGGAACACTTGCTCCTTGGAAGAAAAGCTATGAGAAAACTAGACAATGTATTAAAAAGCACAGACATCACTTTACTGACAGAGGTCTATAAAGTCAAAGCTATGGTTTTTCCAGTAGTCATGTACAGATGTGAGAGTTGTACCATAAAGAAGGCTGAGCACTGAAGAATTGATGCTTTTGAACTGTAGTGCTGGAAAAGACTCTTGAGAGTCCCTTGGATTGCTGGATCAAACCAGTCAATCCTAAAGGAAATCAACCCTGAATATTCATTGGAAAGACAGATGCTGAAGCTGAAGCTCCAATATTTTGGCCACCTGATGGGAAGAGCCAATTCATTGGAAAAGACTGTGATGATGGGAAAGATTGAGGGCAGGAGGAGAAGAGCATGACAGAAGATGAGATGGTTGGATGGCTTCACCGACTCGATGGACACGATGAGCCTGAGCAAGCTCCAGGAGATGGTGAAGGACAGGGAAGCCTGGCATGCTGCAGCCTATGGGGTCACAAAAAGCTGGACACAGCTGAGTGACTGACAATAGATACAGGTCATTCCCAGGTGCATCTCGATCCTCATGCATGGTCGTGTCCATTTCACAGATTGGAGGATCAAGACTCTTTCACAAATGCACACTTAGGACGGACGGCAGCCGCACTGGGTGCCAGGTCTGATTGATTCCAAAGTCCGTGTTCTTTTCACTCAACCTGCCAAGGAACCCAGCTCTCTCAGTGCACTCAGAGCAGCACAGTCTGAAACTCCAGGGCCAAGAAGCCTGCCCTGTAGATAGATGTGTTGGAGCAGAAGAACACTGGCTTTGCAGACAGACAAGCTGGCTGGGGAAACCCCCAGCCCTGGAGCCTTGGGCAAGTCGCCTCACCTCGAGACCTTCTTCTCTTCCAGGGATTCCCGAAACATGCATGGTTGGCAGGATGATCTTAGGTGTTAAACAGCCTTTTTTAAAAACTGTAATTTTGTTAACTTATCCATTTTTGGCTGTACTGGGTCTTCATTGCTGTGCGGGATTTTCTCTAGTTGGCAGCGAGTGGGGGCTACTCTCTAGTTGCGGCTCATGGGGTTCTCATTGCAGCGGCTTCTGTTGTTGCCAAGCACGCTGTGTAGGGTGCACGGGTTTCTGTACTTGAGGCACATGGGCTCAGTAGTTGTGGCTTCCAGGCTCTAGAGCTCAGGCTCAATAGTTGAAGCACATGAGGTTAGTTGCTCCATCGCATGTGGGATCTTCCTGGATCAGGGATCAANGAAGAAATGGTTGGATGGCATCACCAACTTCATGGACATGAGTTTGAGCAAACTTCAGGAGATAGTGAAGGACAGGGAAGCCTGGCATGCTGCAGTCCATAGGGTCACAAAGAGTCGGACATGATTCAGTGACTAAATGAGAACAACTGTGTGCCAGGCACTGTTCTAGGTACCCTCCAACTACATATCACGGAGCAGATGGAAGGAAATGATGCGTGTAAAGTGCTTAGCATGGTGACTGGCATGTGGAAATTGCTCAGTACATGTCAGGCAGTATCACCATGATTACTGCCAAGTTCTGCAGGGTCTCAACCATGCCCAGGCACTGAGAGAAGAGGATCAGCTGCTGAAAGAGTGCCCACCCCCAGGGTCATGGCCCCCTGCTTCAGCCTGAACTCTGCCGACTCCTCTCTCCTAGGCCCCCTGGGGCAGGTCCTGGTCTAAAAGGGAAAGCAGGAATGTTGACCAAGACCACTGATGTCTCTGGTCCAAGAATGGCAGCTCAGATCACAGGTATCATGCTTGGGGACCTCCTGGCCATAAGAGACTCAAAGTCACATCTGGGACTTTGGTGGGCCCCTCCCCAGACCTGCAGACCCCTCCTCAGGCAACTGGAGACTGCAGGATCCTTTAGAGCAGCAGGGCTTTGGCCATCTGCTGTACCAGGGGCGTGGCTTCTGTGATCCCAGACCCTGTATCATCCTGGCAGCATAGGCAGGGTGTCCTCAGCCCTAACCCCTGTCCAAACAGTTTCTGGAGTCTCCCAGCTGCTGCCTCACCTCAGAGGAAGAATGACCTTTGTCCCCTTCCTCCGGCACAGGGCACCATCTGTGCCATCCTACTCACTGCGTCCCCGCACACACACTGCTGGCTCACACTGCTCAGTGCACAGCAGTGCACAGAGCAGATTTTCTTTTCTTGGGCCTGTGAGCCCCTCGGGTCAGAGAGGAGACGTGGTGGAGCCAGGGCTGCAGATGAGAGCCAAGTGGGTAAGACCCATGTCCCAAGAGCCCCTGGACAACCACTGGGCTTGCAGGGGCATAGATGTCAGCAAATGGAAGGAGAAAAGGTAGAAGCAGTGACAGGCTTTATTTTCTTGGGCTCCAAAATCACTGTGGACAGTGACTGCAGCCATGAAATTAAGGAACACTTGCTCCTTGGAAGAAAAGCTATGAGAAAACTAGACAATGTATTAAAAAGCACAGACATCACTTTACTGACAGAGGTCTATAAAGTCAAAGCTATGGTTTTTCCAGTAGTCATGTACAGATGTGAGAGTTGTACCATAAAGAAGGCTGAGCACTGAAGAATTGATGCTTTTGAACTGTAGTGCTGGAAAAGACTCTTGAGAGTCCCTTGGATTGCTGGATCAAACCAGTCAATCCTAAAGGAAATCAACCCTGAATATTCATTGGAAAGACAGATGCTGAAGCTGAAGCTCCAATATTTTGGCCACCTGATGGGAAGAGCCAATTCATTGGAAAAGACTGTGATGATGGGAAAGATTGAGGGCAGGAGGAGAAGAGCATGACAGAAGATGAGATGGTTGGATGGCTTCACCGACTCGATGGACACGATGAGCCTGAGCAAGCTCCAGGAGATGGTGAAGGACAGGGAAGCCTGGCATGCTGCAGCCTATGGGGTCACAAAAAGCTGGACACAGCTGAGTGACTGACAATAGATACAGGTCATTCCCAGGTGCATCTCGATCCTCATGCATGGTCGTGTCCATTTCACAGATTGGAGGATCAAGACTCTTTCACAAATGCACACTTAGGACGGACGGCAGCCGCACTGGGTGCCAGGTCTGATTGATTCCAAAGTCCGTGTTCTTTTCACTCAACCTGCCAAGGAACCCAGCTCTCTCAGTGCACTCAGAGCAGCACAGTCTGAAACTCCAGGGCCAAGAAGCCTGCCCTGTAGATAGATGTGTTGGAGCAGAAGAACACTGGCTTTGCAGACAGACAAGCTGGCTGGGGAAACCCCCAGCCCTGGAGCCTTGGGCAAGTCGCCTCACCTCGAGACCTTCTTCTCTTCCAGGGATTCCCGAAACATGCATGGTTGGCAGGATGATCTTAGGTGTTAAACAGCCTTTTTTAAAAACTGTAATTTTGTTAACTTATCCATTTTTGGCTGTACTGGGTCTTCATTGCTGTGCGGGATTTTCTCTAGTTGGCAGCGAGTGGGGGCTACTCTCTAGTTGCGGCTCATGGGGTTCTCATTGCAGCGGCTTCTGTTGTTGCCAAGCACGCTGTGTAGGGTGCACGGGTTTCTGTACTTGAGGCACATGGGCTCAGTAGTTGTGGCTTCCAGGCTCTAGAGCTCAGGCTCAATAGTTGAAGCACATGAGGTTAGTTGCTCCATCGCATGTGGGATCTTCCTGGATCAGGGATCAAGCCTGTGTCTCCTGCATTGGCAGGCTGATTCTTATCCACTGAGCCATGAGGAAAGCTCCTACATAGCTTTTTCTTTCTACTTCAGTTGTTACATATTTGTTCTATTCTGTAGTAGACCAGAGAGATATAACTAGCACACCCAACTCACAGTTTCACAGATATTTTGACTTAGGTGGTGTCTACATAAGTGAGAAAGGTGCATTGACTTAAGGGATGATTCTAAGCAACTAAAAACACAAGTGGAAGGAAGATGTGATTTATCAGCTGCCTGTGTCTGGGGAGCAGGAGCTGGTACAATGACCAGCATCAGCCAGAGGGGGACACCAGGTGGCTAGGGGCTGGACGCTGAGTACCCTGGCCCCATTGGCTGGGGCGAGCCCTATGGAGGCTTGGACAGGAGAGGGAAGCAGGCATGGAGGTGGGAAGAGGGGTAGACACCAGCAGGGCTCCAGGCTCACCCCGGCCGGCTGGCCTGCTGCATCCACCCGGGCCTCTGAGCCTGGAGGCCACATTGCCGCCTCTCCTCCCTGGGCCACGCAGTCCACAGCTGGCTGATGTAAAACACACATGTTTTGACTGAAGCCGTTCTCCCCCCACCTCCTGAAAAACGCCAACATTAAAGGGAGCGTAGCTTTGTAAAACTGAAACTGTAAAACGCTTCTGAAACCCAGCCCGGGGGATTAAAGAAACCACATGAAAAGAGATTTGGGACGACCTGCACCCTGACTTCCTGTTCAGAAGTTCGCTCACCATGTGCCTCCCACCCGCTGGTGGCATGGAGCGAGGAGGAGGAGGGAAGAGGAAGGCCAGGCCCACGGGGCCACAGAGAGCCCGCAGAAGTCCAGCGCTCTCTGAGGTCCAAGGCCTGCCAACTTCAGCCATGGCCCTCCTCAAGCCCCCAACCTCTGGGGGTTCTGAGAAGACACCCTGCTTCCCTTGCCCTTGGACACCCTCTCTTGTTATAACAGAGGGATCAGGCGAGCAAATGAGACCCCAGCCAACCACCACAGGCCTCCCTCCCAGTTTCTGCCAGTCTCCCCTGCTATTCCCAATGAGGTCTTCACTGGCCCTGGAGCCTCATAGAGGCAGGAAGTGTTTGGACCCCAGCTCGGCTTCCTGTCCTAGCATAGCCAAGAGCCTCCCCAAGGCACAGGAATCGACTATGAGTTCGAATCCTAGCTCTGCTCTTCTTCGCTCATGGGATGACCACAAGCTACCATTGGAAGCTCCCACTAGCCCCTACCCACATCACTGAACAGCATGAGGGATGCTATGTGCAAGGATGCTGCGACTGGGATGATGCCAAGGCGGTCCTTCTCCTGCTCTTAGAAGACTGGGGTAGGAGTTCCCATGGGTCTCCCTCTTGCTATGTATGTGTTCTTGGGCTCATCACTTTCCCTCTCTGGGCTCAGGATCGTCATCTTTGAAAAAAAGAGGATAGGATGGGCTCGGCCAGAGGGGAAGCCTGGCCTATGGACAGACATCATATCCAGTCCTGCATGGACACACACTCATCCCCCACCACACACATCATACACACACAGAGACACATCACTTGGTGGCCACCCCCAGCTTCATTACAGCCCTCCTTCACTTATATAAACTCCCCTTGCCCTCCAGTGTCCCCCGCAATCACTTACCTAATATTAGGATATTAAAAAATATGGCAAGATTTTAAGAGACTTATTAAAATGCAATTAGCAGCGTGTACGACTTAAGCAGGGAGATTATTTTTAAAAATGACTTGATTGTGCAGAATACCACGCACCTTCCTGAGGCCGTAAACCTGCCAATCACACACATTCTCAAATGAGGAGATTTCCCCGCTTTCTCTTTGTCCTTCAGGGTTTTCTCCTGCCCCCAAGGACCATGAAGGCTGTGGTACCCCAGCCATCTGCCCACACACAGACACTCTGAACCCTGCAAGAGGCCCCTCCGAAGGAAGCAAATGGGTTAATCAGGTTCATGCCAAACCCGGAGAAGCTTCCAGAAACTGGCCAGAGGGTAGGATGGGGGTGGAGAAGCTCCCATCCCCCCACTCATGCCCACCTCTGTTAAGATTTGGGTCTGGCGGGGGCTGCAGCAAGGATAAGAATGACAAACTGCCCTCGGAAGGGGCTGGGGATAGGAAGGGCCAAGGGAGGAGGAAGAGGTCCCAGGGGGAGGGCTGCTGCTGACCCCCTCTGAGGACTAAGCCTCAGAGACCCCCTGCCGACGCCCCCCACCTAGCGCCCACTCTCCTGGCTGGAACGGTGGGTTATGCTGCCCCCTGCTGGCTGCTCTTGACACTGCAGCCCCGCTCCCGGGACCGGCGGCTGAGCAAAGCAGCGGGGCTCGTCCAGGGTCAGTCTTTCTCCAGATGCAGGTCCATAAGACGGACCTCAGGATCCTCCAGGTTCTACCCTAAAGAGAAACACACCCCTGGAAGCATAGGGCCTGCTCTCTGGCCATCCCCACCCAGACCGCCCCACCCCTGGCTGGAGTTTATCAAATGTGCTCGCTACTTCCTGGCATTAGGCTCCCGTTGGCACTTTTATTCCAACCATAAAAAGGCTATTTCATTGAGAAATAAAGCCCATCTCCCTGACGTGTAACTCCTTTCAGAGCTCTTATTCAGCTGCCAGGCAAAATTTATGTTTCCTGGAGGCTTTCTCCTGGGATTGCAACTGGAAATTGGGGAGAAGGGGCCAGAAGGGGGAATTTCTTTTCGGGCTGATGGACATGTATTTATTCCTTTGACCTAAGGATCCCCAGAAACCCAAGGTGTCCAGGAGGGAGCCTTGGCCTTGGAATGAGAAGGCCAGGATTCAAGCCCTGGTTCTGCTACCTATTAGCTGTGACCTTGAGTGAGGCCGAGTTTGTTATTTATTCACTAAGTCATGTCTGACTCTTTGTGACCCCCATGGACTACAGCATGCCAGGCTTCCCTGTCCTTTACCATCTCTCAGAGTTTGCTCAAATTCATGTCCATTGATATCACCCATTGATATCACGTCCATAGATGATGTCACCCAACCACCTCATCCCCTGTCATCCCCTTCTCCTGCCTTCAATCTTTGCCCAGCATCAGGATCTTTTCTAATGAGTCAGCTCTTCATATTAGGTGGCCAAAGTATTGGAGCTTTAGTATCAGTCCTTCCAATGAATATTCAGGGTTGATTTCTTTGGGGATTGACCGGTTTGATCTCCTTGCAGTCCAAGGGACTCTCAAGAGTCTTCTCCAGCACCACAGTTCAAAAGCATCAATTCTTCGGCCCTCAGTCTTATTTATGGTACAACTCTCACATCTGTACATGACTACTGGAAAAACCATGGCTTTAACTATACAGACCTTTGTCGGAAAAGTGATGAGCCAAGTTTTGTCATCTATAAAATGGGAAGAACGAGTCCTCTCTTCCTCAGAGGGATAGTGCTAAATGCAGTGAGCAGGTGGAGGCAGAAATTTATTAGATGCTGTTGAGTGCAAGTATTGATGGTATATGGAGGCAGAGGAATTCTCAGACTCTGACTGGGGCAGGGGGTCCCTGGCACAGATTCTCCCGGGTAGTGGTCTTCAACTGCCTTGTGCATCAGAATCACTTGGAGGACTTATTACAACACAGCTTGCTGGGTCCTGCCCTGTGAGTTTTTGAACAATAGAGGCAAGAATTTGCACTTCTCACAAGTTAGCAGGTAAAGCTGATGCTGTTGGTCTGGGGGCTCCACTTTGAGAACCACCATTCTGAAGGTTTTAAGATCTAGGCTGTGAGCCAGTTCAGCTTGGGCCTCAGGGAAGGCATGAGGAGCAGGTGGGAGGTCACCTGTGCAGCCAGGTAGATCTGAGCTATAGCCAGCTCCATGGAAATGAGGATCGGTCCACAGCACCCCATCTTGTTCCCCCACTGGCTTGGCCAGCCTCTACCCCAAGTCCAGATCTGCGAGCATGAATGTCAGTAGGTGGACTGACCTGGGCAGGATGGACCTTGGAAGGGGATGGGTTCTCTCAGAGCTGCATTAGAGATTCTTGATTGCCATCTTCAGGGGTTGACTGCCAAGTCACCCTAGAGCAGGGGTCTCCAACCTCCTGGATTTAATGTCTGATGATCTGAGGTACAACTGATGTACTAACGATAGAAATAAAGTGTACAATACATGTAATGTGCTTGAATCATCCAGAGACCATCCCTCCAATCTACCCACCTACCCTGGTTCATGGAAAAACTCTTCCACAAAACTGGTCCAGTGGTTGGAGACCGCTGCCCTGGAGCACCGGTTCCTGTTTCCAAACAGTCCCATGCCAAGGTAGGAGCTCAGAGAAGGGAACTGACTTGCTCAAGGTCACACAGCTTGGGCAGGACACCCAGAAGAGAGCTCTTCTCACNCCTGAAAAACGCCAACATTAAAGGGAGCGTAGCTTTGTAAAACTGAAACTGTAAAACGCTTCTGAAACCCAGCCCGGGGGATTAAAGAAACCACATGAAAAGAGATTTGGGACGACCTGCACCCTGACTTCCTGTTCAGAAGTTCGCTCACCATGTGCCTCCCACCCGCTGGTGGCATGGAGCGAGGAGGAGGAGGGAAGAGGAAGGCCAGGCCCACGGGGCCACAGAGAGCCCGCAGAAGTCCAGCGCTCTCTGAGGTCCAAGGCCTGCCAACTTCAGCCATGGCCCTCCTCAAGCCCCCAACCTCTGGGGGTTCTGAGAAGACACCCTGCTTCCCTTGCCCTTGGACACCCTCTCTTGTTATAACAGAGGGATCAGGCGAGCAAATGAGACCCCAGCCAACCACCACAGGCCTCCCTCCCAGTTTCTGCCAGTCTCCCCTGCTATTCCCAATGAGGTCTTCACTGGCCCTGGAGCCTCATAGAGGCAGGAAGTGTTTGGACCCCAGCTCGGCTTCCTGTCCTAGCATAGCCAAGAGCCTCCCCAAGGCACAGGAATCGACTATGAGTTCGAATCCTAGCTCTGCTCTTCTTCGCTCATGGGATGACCACAAGCTACCATTGGAAGCTCCCACTAGCCCCTACCCACATCACTGAACAGCATGAGGGATGCTATGTGCAAGGATGCTGCGACTGGGATGATGCCAAGGCGGTCCTTCTCCTGCTCTTAGAAGACTGGGGTAGGAGTTCCCATGGGTCTCCCTCTTGCTATGTATGTGTTCTTGGGCTCATCACTTTCCCTCTCTGGGCTCAGGATCGTCATCTTTGAAAAAAAGAGGATAGGATGGGCTCGGCCAGAGGGGAAGCCTGGCCTATGGACAGACATCATATCCAGTCCTGCATGGACACACACTCATCCCCCACCACACACATCATACACACACAGAGACACATCACTTGGTGGCCACCCCCAGCTTCATTACAGCCCTCCTTCACTTATATAAACTCCCCTTGCCCTCCAGTGTCCCCCGCAATCACTTACCTAATATTAGGATATTAAAAAATATGGCAAGATTTTAAGAGACTTATTAAAATGCAATTAGCAGCGTGTACGACTTAAGCAGGGAGATTATTTTTAAAAATGACTTGATTGTGCAGAATACCACGCACCTTCCTGAGGCCGTAAACCTGCCAATCACACACATTCTCAAATGAGGAGATTTCCCCGCTTTCTCTTTGTCCTTCAGGGTTTTCTCCTGCCCCCAAGGACCATGAAGGCTGTGGTACCCCAGCCATCTGCCCACACACAGACACTCTGAACCCTGCAAGAGGCCCCTCCGAAGGAAGCAAATGGGTTAATCAGGTTCATGCCAAACCCGGAGAAGCTTCCAGAAACTGGCCAGAGGGTAGGATGGGGGTGGAGAAGCTCCCATCCCCCCACTCATGCCCACCTCTGTTAAGATTTGGGTCTGGCGGGGGCTGCAGCAAGGATAAGAATGACAAACTGCCCTCGGAAGGGGCTGGGGATAGGAAGGGCCAAGGGAGGAGGAAGAGGTCCCAGGGGGAGGGCTGCTGCTGACCCCCTCTGAGGACTAAGCCTCAGAGACCCCCTGCCGACGCCCCCCACCTAGCGCCCACTCTCCTGGCTGGAACGGTGGGTTATGCTGCCCCCTGCTGGCTGCTCTTGACACTGCAGCCCCGCTCCCGGGACCGGCGGCTGAGCAAAGCAGCGGGGCTCGTCCAGGGTCAGTCTTTCTCCAGATGCAGGTCCATAAGACGGACCTCAGGATCCTCCAGGTTCTACCCTAAAGAGAAACACACCCCTGGAAGCATAGGGCCTGCTCTCTGGCCATCCCCACCCAGACCGCCCCACCCCTGGCTGGAGTTTATCAAATGTGCTCGCTACTTCCTGGCATTAGGCTCCCGTTGGCACTTTTATTCCAACCATAAAAAGGCTATTTCATTGAGAAATAAAGCCCATCTCCCTGACGTGTAACTCCTTTCAGAGCTCTTATTCAGCTGCCAGGCAAAATTTATGTTTCCTGGAGGCTTTCTCCTGGGATTGCAACTGGAAATTGGGGAGAAGGGGCCAGAAGGGGGAATTTCTTTTCGGGCTGATGGACATGTATTTATTCCTTTGACCTAAGGATCCCCAGAAACCCAAGGTGTCCAGGAGGGAGCCTTGGCCTTGGAATGAGAAGGCCAGGATTCAAGCCCTGGTTCTGCTACCTATTAGCTGTGACCTTGAGTGAGGCCGAGTTTGTTATTTATTCACTAAGTCATGTCTGACTCTTTGTGACCCCCATGGACTACAGCATGCCAGGCTTCCCTGTCCTTTACCATCTCTCAGAGTTTGCTCAAATTCATGTCCATTGATATCACCCATTGATATCACGTCCATAGATGATGTCACCCAACCACCTCATCCCCTGTCATCCCCTTCTCCTGCCTTCAATCTTTGCCCAGCATCAGGATCTTTTCTAATGAGTCAGCTCTTCATATTAGGTGGCCAAAGTATTGGAGCTTTAGTATCAGTCCTTCCAATGAATATTCAGGGTTGATTTCTTTGGGGATTGACCGGTTTGATCTCCTTGCAGTCCAAGGGACTCTCAAGAGTCTTCTCCAGCACCACAGTTCAAAAGCATCAATTCTTCGGCCCTCAGTCTTATTTATGGTACAACTCTCACATCTGTACATGACTACTGGAAAAACCATGGCTTTAACTATACAGACCTTTGTCGGAAAAGTGATGAGCCAAGTTTTGTCATCTATAAAATGGGAAGAACGAGTCCTCTCTTCCTCAGAGGGATAGTGCTAAATGCAGTGAGCAGGTGGAGGCAGAAATTTATTAGATGCTGTTGAGTGCAAGTATTGATGGTATATGGAGGCAGAGGAATTCTCAGACTCTGACTGGGGCAGGGGGTCCCTGGCACAGATTCTCCCGGGTAGTGGTCTTCAACTGCCTTGTGCATCAGAATCACTTGGAGGACTTATTACAACACAGCTTGCTGGGTCCTGCCCTGTGAGTTTTTGAACAATAGAGGCAAGAATTTGCACTTCTCACAAGTTAGCAGGTAAAGCTGATGCTGTTGGTCTGGGGGCTCCACTTTGAGAACCACCATTCTGAAGGTTTTAAGATCTAGGCTGTGAGCCAGTTCAGCTTGGGCCTCAGGGAAGGCATGAGGAGCAGGTGGGAGGTCACCTGTGCAGCCAGGTAGATCTGAGCTATAGCCAGCTCCATGGAAATGAGGATCGGTCCACAGCACCCCATCTTGTTCCCCCACTGGCTTGGCCAGCCTCTACCCCAAGTCCAGATCTGCGAGCATGAATGTCAGTAGGTGGACTGACCTGGGCAGGATGGACCTTGGAAGGGGATGGGTTCTCTCAGAGCTGCATTAGAGATTCTTGATTGCCATCTTCAGGGGTTGACTGCCAAGTCACCCTAGAGCAGGGGTCTCCAACCTCCTGGATTTAATGTCTGATGATCTGAGGTACAACTGATGTACTAACGATAGAAATAAAGTGTACAATACATGTAATGTGCTTGAATCATCCAGAGACCATCCCTCCAATCTACCCACCTACCCTGGTTCATGGAAAAACTCTTCCACAAAACTGGTCCAGTGGTTGGAGACCGCTGCCCTGGAGCACCGGTTCCTGTTTCCAAACAGTCCCATGCCAAGGTAGGAGCTCAGAGAAGGGAACTGACTTGCTCAAGGTCACACAGCTTGGGCAGGACACCCAGAAGAGAGCTCTTCTCACCACACTGCCTCTCTGGTTATGCAGTAATTTGAAAGATTACTAAATTGATGACTCCAATTCCAGTTTAAGTAATATTCAAATACCCAACAGAGACTTGCAGCTAAGGCTGAAAGAGCATGTTGTGATGGAAGAGGTCTGATGTGGGAAGCATCTAAAATCTGGAAATTCGAGACCTTCCACGAGGGAAAAACAAGGAGCTGGGATGTTTTAGAGTGTGAAAAATGGTTTTGTGCTCAAGGAGGGAAAACCCAAAAGGGAATCTGGATCACTGACGGTTCCTGTAACAGGAGAAAAGGACAATATACACATCACAGATACTGGATTTTACACACAGAGTCATGCGGGGAATGCTGAGGATCCAAGCTGTTGAGGGTAGGAGGCCCCAGATTTCTAACTACCCCCAAATCTCAGGTTGTCTGAGATCCCACACAGCAGGGCACTGACCGGGAGGGGCAGAGCCGCTGTCTGCCAGGATCTCACCGATTATACTCGTGTCAGCTGTCAGCCATAAACAAATGACTGCATGACCAAACGGGAGGTCTCAACAGGAAAACAGGAGGTCCCCAGGGCAGAGAAGACATTAGGGCACGTGTACACACGGCTGCGGGTCAGACCCAGGTGCCACCCAGGCCCTGCTAGACCTGGAGCCCCGGTTCCAGATCCAGGGTTGTCCTGTATTGAGGGAGAACAGGAGCCCTCTGGAGAAGCGGGATCACTTTCTAATTAAGTATGACTGTCCCGGTTTTGAGCCGATGCGGAGCGGAGCAGAGGGAAGGAAGAAAAGGAAAGTGGTTTGTTCCAGCTGTGCAGCGCGCTGAGCTGGGAAGAGTGCCCAGAGCAGTTAATGTCCAGACCCTTTCAGCCTTGCAAATCGCCGCCCGCCTGGGGGGTGAAGAGCCATTTATGCCAGGTAAAGGCGGGCGATTTCATTAACTCCGTTCCCTGTGTCTCGTCTCCAAGGGCGCGGGTGGTTAAATGTGAGCAGGACTTGGTAAAGGGTCAGCCTGGTTGGCAGGACTTGCTGAGGGCTGTGCGCCTCTGGTCTTCGAGGTCCCGAGGCTGAGTGGCTCTGCAGAGGTGGAGAGGGGAAGAGGTGGGTGTGGGGCAGGGGCACGGGGCGGAGGAGAGACAAGCTGAGTCAGAGACTGATTGCAGTCAGAGACTGCAGGCCTGGGGACTCTCCCTCTGTGTTTCTATTGTAAGAGGTTTGATCCCTGATCCGGGAACTAAGATCCCATGTGCTTTGAGGGCAGCCAAGGAAACATATTTCAGAAAAGGAGAAAGAGAGACTGCAGGCTGGTGTTTTTGGGTAGAAGATGTGACGTGTCTCAAATTTACCTCCACCACTCCAGCCACCCCAAGTCCTCCGGGTGCAGGGCGAGAGTGGCCCAAGCCCTCAACAAGGAGCCCTTGGAGTCACCTCTCCTTCTCATGGGGCCTCTCTCACCCTCCCCTTGTCCCCTCCCTGCTGCTCTTGTCCATCTGATGTCCAGCTTTTTAAAACCAGAATAATGCAAGGCTCCTGCTTCGGCCTTCAGGCTCTGCTGGTTCCCTCCTCCCCCCAACTTTCTCCCGCTGGAAGGCCGTCTTTCTGTCCCTTCCACCCTCCTCAGGATCCTGGCACTTGCCTTGCCTCTGCCTGGATGTCCCCTACTCCAGCTCTTTCCAGACCAACTTCCTCAGAGGGTCCGCCCCCACCATCCCACCCTAAGCAGCCTGGGATGTGCCTGAACGTTGTCCATTTGGGGCTCTTCAGAGCATTAGGTGGGATCTAGAATCATCTGTGCATGTGTTTCACTGTTGCTCGGCCTGCCCCTCACATGCATGCACGTGGGCCTTTTTCTGTCCCATTCCCCCTTCCTCCGCAAATGGACCAGTACCTGCACAGAGGATGCACTCTGTAACTGAGTAACGCGGTCCAGGAGATGGTCTACAGGAAGGGGAGTGATCCGGGAACCAGCCAGCAGTGAGCCCAGGACAACAGCGCTGGGCTCCAACCATTGCCTCACCAGCCTCTGCAGACCTTCTAGCCCCCCAAGCCCTGGTTTCCTGTGAGTTGCTCCAGGCTTCGAAGAGGTCAGGTCTTCTTTCCTCACCAGTCCAGGCCACCCAGCCAGCTGTCCAGGGCAGCGGTCAGAGGCTTGGTCCTCCTGCCAGCTTCCCCTCTAGGTGTCAGGCTTGCCCTGGCATGGGGGGCCCGCCATCCCTGGGCAGCGGCTACCCGCAGGGGAAACGCCTGGAGGGGCAGGGGGGAGGGACAGCGGTGCGGAGGGGACAGGCCTTGGAGTCACGGCTCTGATTCAAGAAGGGAAATCATCTGAGCTTTTAAAAAATTAAATGGAGTCAGTAATTTGATTTCAGAGAGAAGCTGAAAACCTCGTAATGGCAGGAGCAGCTCAATTCCGTGGTGAAAAGGAAAAGCCTTAAATGGGGCTATTAAGCTTTTGCCTGGGATGGATCTGCCCGGAGAAGCAGGAAGGAGGGAGGGCGGGTGTGGGGAGAAGTCATCCTCAAGGTAGAGACCGTTTATCAGCCAAGACAACCCTGATTATTTATTTATTTATTTATTTACTTCACGTTCCGGGCGTTGCCGAAGGCCTCCTCTCCTTGGCTGCATTTCAAATCCCACTTCCAGTGAAGGGCCAGCCTGGGGGTGGGGGTGGGGCTGCTACCCTTCCGGGGAAGCACTGAGTACCTACCTGCTCTGGCTCAGGCGGCCACTGGGCTTCTGGGCTAGAGAGCCTGGAAACACTGGCGTTCCTGGGGGTCAACAGGGGTCACTGGAGCTGTCCAAGCCAGCAGAGTGCCAGTTGCTGCCATGGGAACTAGAGGAAGGGAGTGGTGAGTCATGAAAGCAAAGCAGCAGCACTCCCCATTCCTCTCCTGAGGTTCCTCCCATGAGGCTCTTTAATGACCTGGGGCTGTGGCCCTCTGAGGTCCAGGGGAGAGGACTTCTCACATCACAGCACCTTATCAACACCTACCTTCTCATAAGACTCTGAACTATTGTTCAATTGCTAAGTCGTGTCCAACTCTTTGTGACCCCAAGGACTGCAGCATACCAGGCTTCCCTGTCCTTCACCATTTCCCAGAGTTTGCTCAAACTCAAGTCCATTGAGTCAGGGATGCCACCCAACTGTCTCTTCCTCTGTTGTCCCCTTCTCCTCCCGCCTTCAATCTTTCCCAGCATTAGGTTCTTTTCCAATGAGTCAGTTCTTTCCATCAGGTGGCCAGAGTATTGGAGCTACAGCTTCAGCATCAGTCCTTACAATGAATTTTCAGGCTTGATTTCCTTCCAGATTGACTGGTTTGATCTCCTTGCACTAGAAGAGACTCACAAGTCTTCTCCAGCACCACAGTTCAAAAGCCTGGTCCTTTGGCACTCAGTCTTCTTTATGGTCCAACTCTCACATCCTGAGCTATGGCTGAAAGCTTATCATGCTCTGCTGGAATAAGTGAACATCCTCTCTGCCTGGGCCTGGGAACCTGACTGTTCAGCTTCTCTAGATGGCAGCAGAAATGACCTCAAGAGTGGCTCACAGGCTCTGAGTTAGAAGCCTGTGTCCATCTTCTCAGTGGCCCCTAAACAGACCCGTTGGGAAGAACCATCACCCCCTATGTAACTGATCTGGAAACTGAGGCATAGAGAGGTTAGTGCCTTGCCCAAAGTCACTCAGCTAAAGAGTGAAAAGACTGGGACTTGAACCACAGCAGCCTGGCTGCAGAGCCTACAACCCATCTTTCCCATGCCTCACACATTTAACAGCAAAAAGACAAACACAAAAGCCCTGAGTATGCACTCATGGGTTGTCCAAGCAGATGGGTGTCCATGCGTATGTGCTCAGTCTTTTCTGTTTGTGACCCAGTGGACTGTAGCCTGCCAGGCTCCTCTGTCCATGGAATCCTCTGGGCAAGAATACTGGAGTGGGTAGCCATTCCCTTCTCCAGGGGATCTTCCTAGCCCCGGGATCCAACCCATGTCTCCTGCATTGGTAGGTCCCTGAGCCACCTGGGAAGCCCCAAGCAGGCGGGAGGCATGCCCAAATGATGCCCACCCCACCCTCATCCCTTGCACTAGTCATCCCTTGGGGCATTGCCAGGACTCACCCCACTAAGGGAGTCTCTCAAAGGCCTTTGTGAAATTCTGAAGCTTAGGAGGCCTGTGCCCTCCAGGACTTGATGCCAACATGGGCTCTGTTGGCTCCTGCTGGGGGGGTCCCCAGGCCAGGAGGGAAAGGGTCTCTAGGTTCAGTTAGGCTGGGTGAGGAAATGGGTGCTTGTAGGCTCTTTGTTTGCTGGACATGTGTGTGCCACCCCACTCAGCCTGCTCCACTGGCCAGCTGTGCACTGACTTGAGGCCTTGGACTCTGTATGACTCTCCCATAGATGAAGCGGTGGGCTTCTCGGAGGCAGAGGACAGACAGCTCTCAGGAAGGGCTGTCCGGTGGCTGCACTCTGCTGGCAGCTTCTCAGCAGTAAGAACTGGCAGGAGGGCTGCTGGGCCCTCCCTGTGCTCTGGCTTGGGCTCAGGTCTGAGACCTTCAGATGGGCACCAAGGCCTGTCACTGCACCTTGGAAGTAACTGTTGGGGCAGTGATGGTGGCATGTGCCCCCAGAAGGAGGGTGAATCCCTTCCAGATCCCGACTTGGTTCTGGGAATGACAGATCTAAGTGCCCTCTGACCCCTCCCCAGGTGGCCCCATAGCTTCCATTCTGGAGTTAGTTTGCTAGCACTTTCTCAGGGGACAGTAGGAAGCCAACACCTCTCCAGCCGGGCTGGTCTTCAAGGGCCTTGTCAATGGCTGGACCTCCTGTTGGCCTGGCCAGGGCCCCAGGCGTGGTCCAGTTGGCTGCCACCTCCCCCTGTGATGTCCTTCAGGAGGCGAGGACTTCCTGGTAGCTGAGGGGAGGGAGGGTCTGTTCAGGCCTAGCCTGTCAGGGTCACAGATGGCCTGAGACCCCCAGAGAGGCAGGTGGAAAGGAGACAGCTGAAGACAAAGTTCCCTGGGGGCAGGAAGAACTGGACAACTACTATGAGGAGACCAGGGGACCAAGTCACCCCACTTTCCCTGGGGGAGCCAATCCTCTGGGAAAGGAAAAAGAGAAGCCAGCAGGTGAGCATCTTCTGGCACAGGCTGGCTGTTTGCAGATATGGTCCAAGCCCCTTCTGCAGCGAGAGAGCAGTGGAGAGAGAAAAATCTCCAGAAATAAGATGTGGTCTTGGCCACCCTGAGAATGGCAGCCTGAGGAAGGGCTGGTGGCAGCTGTGACCTCTGGTTCTCTAGGCCCGGCTCCCAGGCTCCAGCCACAAGTCCTTGGAGATGTGCCTCAGTTTCTCCCTGTTTTTGTGCACAGCCACAGACCCTCTCTACTGCCTTCTTGTGCCCAGTCCCGAGGCCGTGGGGGGATGTGAGCCAGGCAGGACAGCTGGGCTGCACTCAGGTGGGAGCTCTCGGCAAGGCTTGGGGGCGGGTGGTGTTGGGGAGCTTTCTCAAGAGAATGGCTAGCATTTGAGGAGGAGGAGACATGGCCAGAGGTCAGAGTGGGGCTCCCTTTGGAAGAACGGTGGTGAGAGAGGGGTGCCTTGTGCCTGGTTGGGTCCACTGATGCCTCTTGGGGCTGTGCCCTTTAGGGGAAACCGTGAGTGGAAGTCAGGGAGAGGGACTTCCATGTGCGAGTCCATGAGAAGGCGGGTGAGCAGAGCTTTGACAAAGCGCTTCCCAACAAGGATCTATTGCATAGCACATGGAACTCTGCTGGATATTATATGGCAGGCTGGATGGGAGGGGCTTGGGGGAAGAAGAAAAGATACATGTATATGTATGGCTGAGTCCTTTGCTGTTCACCTAAGACTACCACAGCATTGTTAATTGGCTATGTGTGTGTGTGTTGGTCGCTCAGTTGTGTCTGACTCTTTGCTACCCCATAGACTATAACTCACCAGGTTCCTCTGTCCATTGGACTTCCGTGGGTTGCCATTCCCTTCTCCACGGGATCTTCTCAACCTGGGGATCGAACCTGGGTCTCCCACATTGCAGGTAGATTCTTTACCATCTGAGCCACCTGGGAAGCCCCGTTAATTGGCTATACCCCAATACAAAATAAAATGTTTAAAGTTAACAAAAAAGAAAGAAAGAAAGCCCTTCCTAGAGGCCTCCAAATGTAGCTGGTCCAAAGTTTGGAACTGGGAGAAAGTGGCAGATGGCATTCCTGCTGGAGGGGTTCCTGGGGATGGTGGGGAGTGGTCCTCAGCATGGCAGCTGAAGCAGACAACTCCTTCCTGAACCTCTCAGAAAGGAAGCAGAGATCAAGTCCATCTCCTAAGAGAGCAGAATCCTCCTGACACCCTGCTGGAGGGCCATTCGGGTCCCCCTTTTTTACAGACGGAAACAGTCTTTGGAGTTCAAGTTTCAAGCTCTGGAGTAGAAACTGTCCTCTTCGGTTGAATTTCACAGACCCTTGACCTGGAGTCCTTTCTGAGACCAAGTAGGCATCAAAATCTATTTCTGAAATTGAATCGCAATTTCAGCTTTTCTGTAAATTTTTATTTATTTATTTTTGTTGCTGGGTTTTCATTGCTGCACACAGGCTTTCTCTAGTTGCAGCGAGCAGGGGCTACTCTTCATGGTGCTCAGGCTTCTCGTGGAGGTGGCTTCTCTTGCTGCAGAGCACAGGCTCTAGACACACAGGCGTCAGCAGTTGCAGCATGCAGGCTTGGTATTTACAGCTAGTGGGCTTTAAGAGCACGGGCTCCGTAGTTATGCCACACGGGCTTAGTTGCTCCACAGCATGTGGAATCTTCCCAGACCAGGGATCGAACCTGTGTCCCCTCCATCAGCAGATGGAGTCTTATCCACCAAGCCACCAGGGAAGTCCCAGGTTTTCTGTAAATTGCACCTGGTCCCAACTCTCTGCCTCTCTGTTTGATATCACCAGCTGGTTCCTACCTCTGAGCCGTTCCCTATGTTGGGACCAAATCCATCAGGCCAGCCCCAGGAACCATACAGAACAGACTCTGCCTTGACCCCATCAACATCCTGGGCAAGGTTGTTCTTTGTTGTCGGGGGGGACCCCCTGTGCACCCCAGCAGCATCCCTGGCCCCCTCCACGTGCTAGTAGCATCGCCTTGCCTTGTCATAATCAGAAACATCTCCAGGCTGCTAACTGTCCCCCAGGAGGCAAAAATGCACCCCACCCAGTTGCAAATTCTGGCTCACAAGTCAAATATAGCCCTTAGACATGTTTGGTTTGGCCTGTAGAGGGTTTAAATATTTTCTAAATTAACTGACAAAATTTTATAAACAGCTTTTCCTGAAAAGTCACATTTGGCTACACCAGCCTGCCTCTCTACAAGGCAGGAATGGGTTCCAGTAAAGTGAAGCTACTTTTCTTTTTTTTCTTTTTCTTTTCTGGCCACACCACTCAACACGTGGGCTTTTACTGCCATGGCCAGGGATCAACCCCATGTCCTTGCATTGGAAGCAAAGAGTTTTAACCACTAGACTGCCAGGAAAGTCCAAGGCTACTCTGTTCAAAGTGGTCTGGTGGCTGCCAGTGCACCAGAGTTCCCACCACTCCCTTGTGGCTCCTACGATGAGCTTCATGGCCTTTGTCATCCGACACTTGGGCCAGGGTGGATGAAGGGCAAGATGCGAAACAGGGCAGGGCCCCTGATGGTTTTCTAACTCTCACTCCTTTACACTCCCCACATTTTTGCCCATAACTCTTGCTTTAAAATGTAAAACAGGTGTAGCTAAACCACCCTCTTGGTTTCTTTTTCAGGCTGGACACTCCATTGCCTCCACTGTCCTTGACACCTCTGATCTTAAATAATTAGGATTTCTCCCATAGGTTCTAATCACCTTTTGTGGGGGAGAAAGGAGATTTTAAAAAATCTATAATGAGGAATTCCCTGCAGTCCTGTGATTTAGGGCTCTGTGCTTCCACTGCAGAGGGTTTGGGTTTGATCCCTCATCTAGAAACTAAGATCCCCCATGAGGTGTAGCCAAAAATTTTAAAAAATAAACTGTGTGTGTGTGCTCAGTCACTCAGTCATATCTGACTCTGCGGCCCCATGAACTGTAGCCTGCCAGGCCCCTCTGTCCATGGAGTTTTTCAGGCAAGAAATACTGGAGTGTGTTGCCATTTCCTATTCCAGGGGATCTTCTCAACCCAGGGATCTAACCCAAGTCTCCCTTGTCTTCTGTATAGGTCAGTGGATTCTTCACCACTGTGCCACCTGGGAAGCCCAAGTAAATAAAGACTAACAGTTTTTAAAAAAATCTATAACCTCCAAGTGCTTAGGCACTAATATTCCAATAGATTATCCATATATTATCTCAAAGAACTGTTCTTTGTCTAAAACTTTTTTAAAAATTCCTGCTGAAAATTCAATCCTATGAGCATTTATTAAGTGTTTACCAAAGCCAAGGCAGTCTGATAAAGCCCACAAAGAGCAAAATGCTGAACCAGGCAGGGCCCCTGATGGCAAGGAGTCCCCAGACCGCAGGACAAGACAGGAGCGTGTACCAATAACTGTAATAAGAATAGAAAGACCTAGAAACTGCAGGGGATATACAAGGAAGGCATGCTGGAAACCAAGGAGGGGAGAGGTTCATTCTGGCTGCTGGTATTAAATTAATAAAACAAGGAAGAGAACATTCTTTCCTCGTGTAAATCTTTCGAGAGAGGCCAAAAAGACTTCCTAAAATGTTCTTATTGCTCTTGCCAGCTATTTTTGTATTTTATGTACTAGGTCCCTACCAAGAACCTACCCCCTCTAAAGCCCTAGACAAAGGTCACGTGCTCCTTGGAGTCTCCCTCCCCAATCCCGCCTGCCCTCCATTACAACTCTCTGGACATTTCTTCTCTCTCCTTCCAGACAGGCCAGTACTTGAAAGCAAGGACAGAATCCGGTGAACTCTGTTTCCTCCCACGGGGCCTTACGCGTGGCAAATGCTTAGTGAATATTTGTTGGATAAAATTCTGGCCCTCCCTTTCCAAAATCAATGTCATCGCTGCAGGAAACTGTTAAAACAAAAACAGCCGAAATGTGTAAAAACTTTCAGGAAACTTTTCCATTTTTAGCAGACTGTTAGAACTCATCCCTGCCCCGCCTCTTCCTTTGTTTCTAATTCTGAATTTGGGGCTAGATGGTAGGCAGTCCCCCTTTTAATCTTTAAATATAGTTCTGAATATAATTACATTTTTATGCAGCACCGAAACATCATATCCTGGTAACGGGGCATTCTTGCACTATTAACATCTGAGTTAAATCTCCTTCGCGTCTGTCTTCTATTGAGGACAGTTAGGAAGTCGAAGATGAAAGTGATCAACATCATTTGTGAATTATGTGTATTTCCTTATGCTGTGTTTCAATGGATTTTGCTCCTGGTGGTTTTGTGAATACCAGGTTGTCTGGTAACCGTGCTTTCACCAAAAACCCCTTTCAAGCAGAGAATCCCAGCATCTTGGAGTGGACACACACCACGTGGAGAAGAGGGCACGACTTGGGTTCAGAAATAAGTGGCATCAAGTACTATTCTTTGTCAAAGAGCCTACTCCCTCCTGTAGGTGACCCGAGAAGCTGGAGCCTTCTGATTGCTGGAGGATCAAAATGGAAGTGGCTCATTTTGTGCCAGAAACCCCACTGAGCTCCTAAGAACCATCACCTCCAGTCCTCAGAGCAGGTACCCCTATTCTCATTTTGCAGGTGAAAAAAAAAAAACAAAAAAAAAAAAACCAAGGCTCAACAAGGTTAAGTGACGTGCCGAGGTCCTGCAGCTAGAAAGTTAATGTGCCCCTTCCCTCTCCCTGGCACTTTGACCACATCACCACATCAGCCAGCAACCACATCACTACGGGTTCCCTTGGCCTTCCTGTTCCTGGGCCAGTTCCAGCCAGTGTGCCTGATGCCATTGATTCCCTGGTTGGGTGTGGGACGTATCAAGCTAGGGGAAAGAAAGCCTTATCATGGGAGAAAAAGCCACAGGCAGAACCAGCCTTCTCCGTGACTCTCATGCATACACCAGAAAAACCCCAGAGGATGGGGTGGGGGAGCAAATTTCCAGCTCAGGCCCATCCTATAGAAAGCCTGCTTTCCTGGGGCTCCTTGGGCCTCCTGGCAAAGCTGTGGGGCAATGAGGCGTTATTTGCACGTGTCACGGTGCATCCTGTGCCCTGTGGCTGTCCCTCCCCTGGAGCCACCCTGACAAGAGTGGCAGGCTTCCAGGGTGTAAGTGGCAAAGGTCCATTTTCTGCTGGCCTCACCGTGCTGCTCTCACGCCTCTGACTCCTCACCACCTCAATGGCCTGAGCAGAAGGGGCCTTTAAAAGGGCAGGACAGCCAACACCACTACCAAGACCCTGGCCTGGACCTGGTACACCCCAGCCTCCAGGACACAGATCACCACAGTCTCCGTCTTCAAGACGTGGGACTGGAAGACTCAGGAATTTTAGTCTCAGGCTCTCCTCTTGTGGCTCAGACAGTAAAGAATCCGCCTGCAGTGCAGGAGACCTGGGCTTGATCCTTGGGTTGGGAAGATCCCCTGGAAAAGTGAACAGCAGGCTACCCATTCCAGTATTCTGGCCTGGAGAATTCCATGGACAGAGGAGCCAGGCGGGCAACAGTGCATGGGGTCACAAAGAGTCGGATCCAACTGAGCGATTTTCACTCACTCCTCTGAGTAGGAGCCTCTTCGGACCAGATCAAGCCTCGGGATGTGAACAAGACCCCCAACTCTGGCTGGAGGGATGATTCCGGAAGGACACGTGACACAGAAAAATACACATTCGGCAGTCACATGGACAAGAGGGTGGTGGCAGGACCACAGCCAGGGGCCACGCCTGTGGCCAGCACAGTACATTTTCAGGATCAGTGACATGAGATGGGGTTTCCCAGGTGGCACTAGTGGTAAAGAACCCACCTGCCAATGCAGGAGAGGTAAGAGACTCGGATTTGATCCTTGGGTCAGAAAGATTCCCCCGGAGGACAGCATGGCAACCCACTCCAGTACTCTTGCTTGGAGAATCTCATGGACAGAGGAGCCTGGCCAGCTACAGCGCATAGGGTTGAACAGAGTCAGACATGACTGAAGTGACTTAGCTCACTTGCTCCCTCGACACTAGATTACTTGGTGTTGAGTATCACTGCCTGAGCTGGAACGTGGCTGCACTGATGAGGAAGAGCAGAAAAAGCCATCCCCAGCACCGGGGGATCCCACTATACTTGAAAGCCCACGAGGAAGCAGATGCTGAGAGCAGCTCTGCCGTGGGAAACTACAGAGATGTCTCAGCCAAGACTTCTTCAGCTCGGTGACCTAGCCTGGTGCCCCTTCCATTACCAAAGCTGCTCTTAAGAAATAAAGCTTGTATCAGTTGTTTACACTTTAGCAAGAATTTCGTCGTGTCAGCCCTCTCACGGGGCCGTTTTCAGCCAGCTCTGCAGTGGCTAAATGAAAGCATCTGTCTCTGAGTAAATGGATTTCAAGCATTGTGAATAAGAAAAGAGATGTTTGAAGGCTTGGTGAGGCCATCCCCAGTGCCCAAAAGTCCCCAGAGCCCCGTCGTAAAATCTGGCCCATGATAAAATTCTAATACCCCACGTCACATCTTAGTCACCTCAGACTTACCCGCTCAGGACGAAGCCTTGGATCCCCCTGACTCTGCACACAGAGTTCCTTAAAATTTAATTCCCCAAAAGTAGGAAGTGGTCTTCTCGGCCCCTCTGTATCACATCCCAAGCTGGATGAAATAGTTATCACATCCAGGGTCTAGATCAGGGGTCCTGACCGCTGTCAGATCACAGAGCCCTGGAGAGCCTGGTGAAGACAGAGGACCCTCTCTCATCTATGTTCTCAGAGCCCCTGGAGGCCACCTCAGGACTTCTAGGAGCTTGAAGACCCCCAGGTTTGGAAAAGTAGATGATTCCACTTTTCATCCAGTCTCCACACTCCATCCCTACTCCACATACACACTCATACCCACCAGGAAGAGCCAGGGTCTGTCTGTGCCAAGCAATTCAACAATGCGCAGCTGAGGTGGGGAGGGGCCACTGGCACAAAGTGCCCAGAGGATGGAGGAACAGAGAAGGGACCAGGGAACAACGCAGCCAGAAAGGCAGGACCTTGGGGGCACCCCTGGGTCTCACCCAGTGGGCCAGCGGCTCCCAAAGACTAGGTGTAGGGACTTGCCTGGTAGTCCAGGGCTTCCAACCCAGGGGGTAAAGGTTTGATCCCTGGTAGGGGAACTCAGATCCTGCCTGCAGTGCGTCTCGGCCAGAAAATAAAGCCTAGGCATAGTGGCCGCTCCCCACAAGCAGCAGGAGCCCTGGGGGGTATGCAGCACCTACTGAGGCTGGAGTGACTCCCGTGTCCTCGGAAACTGCTCCTCCGGAAGCAGACCCCCCCGACCTTCCGACCAGCCTCTGGACTGAACCCCCAAATGTCAGAGAGCTCAGTTCTAGGGACTGTGGCTCCAGTACCACCAGGAAATATTATTTAGCTGAGATATTTTTAGCAGCAAGCCAGCTCAGAGCAAATGTCATGTGAGCCATCTTCTCTTACACGGCAACTTTGGGCTATTTAAAGAGATGGTAATTACGCTCCTGCCACCATGATCAGGACGACGAGCTGAATGCATGATTGCAGGAGCCCCCCGTCTGCCTCCCAGAGCACTTGATGCTAATGGAGCCCAATTTTCGAAGCCGCCTGCCTAAATCTGTCCAGTCTCCAGGTGGACATTTGAATCAGTGTTTGAGCTCCAGCAAATTGTTCTCTGGGGCCTCTCCAAGGGGCCACGCCTCAAGGCTCCCCACCTGGCATGGTTGCTATCCACCCCTGACCTCCCACCTCTGGATAGGGTCTTGCCTTGGGCTCTGGTCAGGGATGGGAGGTGGTGGTGATGGTCACACTGGTCATCACTGTGCTGATAATCCCATCAGGCTACCATTGCCCAGAGGCTGCCAGCTCCTCTATGAGACAGCAGATACAGGGTCTGGATAAACACGACATACTCATAAACAGTCTGGCCAAGGAGACTGGGTCACTGGCGGGTCAAGGAGAAGGTGAACTTGAGGGGACATACTCAGGAAGGTCACAGGGTCAAGGGGAGGATGGACAGGACCACGAGGCCAGGCAGCAGGCCACTCAGTTCAGTTCAGTCGCTCAGTCGTGTCCGACTCTTTGCGACCCCATGGACTGTAGCACGCCAGGCTTCTCTGTCCATCACCAACTCCCGCAGCTTGCTCAAACTCCTGTCCATTGAGAACCCATGAACAGTATGAAAAGGCCCCTCAGAGAGGACGCTTGACTCCTTATACTCCAGGGGACCCCTGGCAGGACCACTGGCTGTAGAGTCGGTAGACAACCTGGCTAAAAGATCCAACGCACTGCGACCCCCGCCAGCAAGGCCATCAGGTGACCTACACTCCACCCAGCCTGCATGCTGCCTCAGTTCCCTTTGCAAGCTTCTAGTGGGACCTTAGCAATTGGGTACCTGGATGGCGGGAGGGGAACGGGGAGGGGCCCGCACTCTCTATCCTAGGAGGGTTAGCAGGAGGCATCCAGGAGAAGATCTGAGGAAGGAAAAGCTCACTGACTTCACATATTCAAAGGGATGTGAAATGAAGAAGGGACCACCTCCTTCCAGGGGGCCTCGGAGAACAGAGGACCAGACGATGGAAAGTTTGGGGAAAGAGCTGGGCGGTACGGGAACAGGTGGCTTTGCAAAGACATGAGCTTCCCATCACTGGAGACGGTGCAGAGGGAATCATAGCACTGGGTAGACCTCGGAGGCCTCCCAATCAAAGCCAGGACCCCTCCTCAGATTCTCTTTGGATGGTCTCAGGCCTCTGCTCGCAGGTACCAGTGGAGGCTTCCATCTCCACTGCCACAGCCCAAGCCCAGCACACTCAGCCGCACCCACTAACACTTTCCAAAGAACAGGAGTCAACACCTCCTGCCTTGGGGCGTCCCTGAGCACCAGACCTGGCAGAACCTTTGAGAAAGTTGCTCCTGCCCCAGCTATCTGTCCACAGGCGCTTCTCTTGGGGTGAGGGGGAGACCTGCAGAACAGAAAGAAAACAACCTCTCCTGGCAAGCAGTAAGCAAAGGTGAGAATAAACATTTCTGCCTGAGCACAGAAGTGCTGGCAATTACCCCAGCGGGAGGCTGGTGAGGGAGCCCTGCGGCTGGGTTGTTTGCTCATTAAGACAAGAAAATCATTTATGTTCTGAGACGCTCATGTCAACAGACCCAGGGAAATGTCGTTACTTCAGCTGCCACTCTGGGCCCAGCCAAGGGGGCAGCAGGGGTCCCAGGCAGGGAGGAGGTCCCGGGCGCAGCTGGCGAGGCCAAGAGCTCATGCATGTGGCAGAGATGGGTCTCTCTGGGTCCCCCTGAGTTCACACATTTCTCCCTCACCCTTTCTCTTTCCTTTCCAGATCCAAGAAGCAAGGGTGGAAGGAGTGCTTCCAAGGGCCGGCACATTCCCCACTGGCATTGAAGTCAGGGTGGACACACATCACAGTTTCCTGGGAACTGAGCAGGTCCCCCCAGTGTGGGACTTGGTGCCAAAGCAGGAACAGTCCCAGGCCAACTGGGCTGGTGGGTCCCCGTCCTCCCTGTGAGCCTCAGGACCACGCCCTCACCGAACCATTCTTCTTGCATCACAGATGAAGGGAAGGGATGACGCGGGTGAAGCACCCTCCCAGGAGTTTCTGCTGCAGCCCAAGCCCTCCACCCTGCCATCCTCTCGATTTGTTCTACTTTCTCCAAACTCCACCTCGCATTTGCTTCAGACTTTGCCAGGGCAGTCTCTGCACATGAAGGGAGTCACAGACCACCCAAGGGTCCATTGGAGATCATCTGACCACCCCCCCATCCAAGGTGGGGAGGCGTGAGGCCAGAGGGGACTGACTTGCCTTGATGACGCCTCCATCCAAGACCACCCCTTAACTCCTCTGTATGGAGGGACAGAGAGGGGCTCCCAGGAGCAGAAAGAAACAAAAGGGACCTGAGGAGACCCCAGCCAGCTCGGCCTTCTCAGTTCCCCAGCTCTGCTGCCCCTTGGCCCCGAGGGCCCTTCCTTGCAGCAGGCTCACAGTGGCCCCGAGAGAGCCCCTCCAGTGAGCCCGTGTCTCCTTTGGAGGTGCTGCCTTCGCTCTGGGAGTAAAGAGGCAGGAATGGGGCAGAGTAACCTCCCTAGCGGTCCAGTGGTTTAGAACACCGTGTTTCCAATGCAGGGGNGGGAAAAAAAAAAAGACAAGTAGGCAGAGAAAGCCCTGCCGCTCTATCCCTGCTCCTTGCGATTGGGAAGCAAAAGAATCTCAGAGAGGCCAGCCCATCTGCCCAAGACAGCAGTGAGCCAGGCTCAGAGCTGGAGGAGCTCAGATCCTCTGAGCTGTGGTCTGGGGACTCTCCTTGCCAGGCATACTTGCTTTAAAATTCAGACCTGAGGAAAACACAACTACAAGCAATTCTCTGGTGGCCCAGTGGTCAGGACTTTGCACTTACACTACCAGGGCACAGATTGAATCCCTGGTCAGGGAACTGAGACCCTGCAAGCTGTATAACGTAGCCAATAGGAGAAAACACAAATATAAACCCTTCCTGGGCAAGGGTCTATGTCTTATTCAAATCTATTCCCTTAGCAACAGCACAGCACCTGGGTTAGAGCAGATGTTTAATAAATGCTTGCTGAGTGACTGGTGACTGTCTTTAGCAGGTTTTTTGCACCAAACTCTTTCCATTTCTCTTTCTGTTTCCTAATCTTTAAAATGGAGACATTATACCTGATTGTATTGGAGGTAATTTTACAACTAAAAGTCTGTAATTCCTTGACACTACCCAGGTCAAGAAGGAACATGCAAACTAGCAACTTCTTTCAATGGAGGAAAAAGAGGACAAAGACACAATGAGTGTGAGTGTATTAGTCACTCAGTCGTGTCCGACTCTGCAACCCCATGGACTGTGGCGCTCTAGTCTCGTCGATCCATGGGATTCTCCAGGCAAGAATACTGGAGTGGGTCGCCACTCCCTTCTCCAGGGGATCGTCCCAACACAGGGATCAAACCTGGGTCTCCCGCATAGCAGGCAGATTCTTTACCATCTGAGCCACCAGGGAAGCTATAGCTTAACTTTGTCCTCCAACTATCTCCAGTGCCAGCGAGGACGGGAAGTGGAGGACATTAGCTCAGGATCCTTAACATCCCCACCCCTACTCCATCCCATTTCCTCCCAGCTTGCTCAGACAATAGCCCAGCGGACCCAGGCATCCAGCCAGTGCCCATGAATGTCTAGAGGAGAAACGCACCACCTGTCATGTCCAGCTGCCACCTGTGGGCCCAGCCACATCTTGAGGCTCAGGAGCCATGGCCTCTGGAAAGAAACTCGGCCTGGGAACCCCACCCCCACCCTCAGGCGTCTGAGCCCTTCGGCTGAATGAACGTGGGCCGGCAGTGGACACATTCTTGCCCCAATCTGGACATGATCACCAGACACTTCATTATGTAGCAGTCACTCTGCTTCAGACTTTTCACCCCTCCTTTGGAATATTCTGATTTCCAACCCATAATTTGCTTTCTGGAAGTAGAGCAAAATTTATGTGTGCAAATGAAAGAAGAAAACATAGTTGCTGTTGCTGCTAAGTCGCATCAGTCGTGTCCGACTCTGTGCCACCCCATAGATGGCAGCCCATGGGGCTCCTCTAATCCTGGGATTCTCCAGGCAAGAACACTGGAGTGGATTGCCATTTCCTTCTCTAATGCATGAAAGTGAAAAGTGAAAGTGAAGTCGCTCAGTCGTGTCCGACTCTTAGTGACCCCATGGACTGTAGCCTACCAGGCTCCTCCGTCCATGGGATTTCCCAGGCAAGAGTACTTAATAAGCTGCAATTATAGGTCAGTGACTGTTCATAGCAAATATGATTAACACCAACCCATTGGAAGCTGGGCAGTTCTCATGGAAGAGTCTAAGAAGTGAGCTAAGGCTACTAGGGATGAAAATCTGGGTCCAGCTTCCAGAATCCAGTAGTTCAACCCCAATCAGGGAAGCCCTTAAAGCCGAGGGACACTTGTAGATTTCAGGAAAGTCCAGCCTTGCCAGACTGAACATCCCTTGACCGGTGTCAAGCATCTCCTCATATCTTGTCTCCCTTGACCCTCACTGATGTCCCATAGGGTTGGCTTTCTTATTCCCATTTTACAGATGAATCGGTTGAGGTTCAGAGGAGGTAAATAACCAAGCCAAAGGCATGTGGCCACCCTGAGACTGCTTGGCTCATTCCAGCACTCAACCATGAGCAAGACGGATCTTCAAAGATGTCAAAGCAGTGGTTCCCATGAGGGATGCTGGAGCTGACCTCAGTCAGTCACATAGCACATACCCAGGTAAGTGCTATATGGTGGGGCCTGAGGAGAGTGTGTACTGGTGGGATGGGAGGTGGGGGACGCTAAAGAGGAGAGTGATTACAGAAAGGAAGAGAAAAAGAAGGGAAAGAAGAGTTACTGAAATTTCTCCCCCACTATGGACCACAACCACCTCGGGAGAAATTCTGGGCTGGGTTAAGGGAGGGAGGACAAAAAATGAAGGAAAGAGGAAATGGAAGTGAGGAGAAAAACAGAAGAGGAAAACAAGAGGGTCCAAGGAGCAGTTCACATCCTCCTGGGGGCCAAGCAATGGAATGAAGCGACAGGTGTGCTCAGAGAGCCGCAGCCCTCTGGCTCCCAGGCCATCAGAAGAAAGTGAAAGTGTTAGCCGCTCAGTCATGTTTGACTCTTTGCAACCCCGTGGACTACAGTAGCCCCCCAAGCTCCTCTGTCCGTGGAATTCTCCAGGCAAGAATACTGGACTGGGTAGCCCTTCGCTTCTCCAGGGGATCTTCCCCACCCAGGGATTGAACCCGGGTCTGCTTCATTGTAGGCAGATTCTTTACCATCTGAGCCACCAGGGAAGACCCCAGGCCATCAGTTGCTGCCTAAATCAGGGCGGCTTCTTGTCTTCCTGACTCTTAAAGAAGCATCTGCCGCCCCTTTAGCTGACAGGAGCCCACCCTCCAACCGCAGCTCTGAAACCTGCTTCTCTGAGCCTTCCGTGGGNATTCTTTACCATCTGAGCCACCAGGGAAGACCCCAGGCCATCAGTTGCTGCCTAAATCAGGGCGGCTTCTTGTCTTCCTGACTCTTAAAGAAGCATCTGCCGCCCCTTTAGCTGACAGGAGCCCACCCTCCAACCGCAGCTCTGAAACCTGCTTCTCTGAGCCTTCCGTGGGCATAGTCCAGGTCATATGGGGTCTGCAGCTTGTGCCATTTGAACGAAGGTGCTTTTAAAAAAAAAAAAACAAACATATCTCACTTTTGCAAATTGTACTGAGTCGTATGGTCTTGTGAGTAATAGACCATGCATGTGAGGGACCCTGAGCTTATACTCCATCAGCTTCACAGTCAGGCAGCATTTTATTCACCACCACCACCACCCCCGATTAAGCACTAACTGAGCACCTACTATGTGCCACAGGCCCTAAGGCAAACACTGTGGGGGTGACTCTTCCCCCAAACACATTCCAGACCTACCAGGAGAAGCTGTGTGAGCAGATGTTATCCATCAGGGTGGCAGGTGTTGTGGTAGAAGCAGGCACAGTGCGCAGAAGAGGAGTGAGCCACTATTATGAAGACTGCCTGGAGGAGGCAGCATCTGAGCTTAGCAGTCTTCCTAGATTTGTGCCCATAAACTCTGAGAAGGCAAGGCCTGATCTTCCCTCTGTCCATCTCCCTCAGCTAGGTTTCTATGGAGGAAGGGCAGCAGTGTCCCCTTTCTGGACATCTGAGCTCAGGCTTAGCACTTTTGGTCTCCTAGAATGGAAGCTTCCCAGGAGACATCACCAAGTCTGATATTGCCCAAACCCACCTCCTTCTGCATGAAGAAGGCTAAGTATCAGGCTTATAAAATGAAGATACTAGGGCTTCCCTGATGATCCAGTGGCTAAAATTCAGAGCTCCCAGTGCAGGGGGCCTGGGTTCCATCCCTGGTCAGAGAACTAGATCCCGCATGTTGCAAATAAGAGTTCACATGCCACAACTAAAGATCCCACTTGCCAAAACTAAGACCCAGTTCAGTCAAATAAATAAGTAAAAATAAATGTATTAAAAAAAAAAATAAGTTACCATCAGGATCATGATGCAGGAAGTGGTCACATTTGGCAGGAAAAGAATCCAAGCATTTGGGGGCCTCCAGGTTCCTGTAATGAGAAGAAGACAGGATCATGGGCTGAACCTGCTCAGGCTACTTCTCTGCGAGGCTGAAAATCTCGGACACCCAGATAGAAACTAAAGGGTTGCTCTGCCTAGAAGCCCCTTACATGACATAGATTTTTAAAATAGCAGTCATAGGAGAAAGCCTGGAAAGGTACACACCAACAGGATATTCCATGGGCTTGTTGTTGTTTAGTTGCCAAGTCATGTCCAACTCTATTACGAACCCATGGACTGTAGCCCACCAGTCTCCTCTGTCCATGGGGTCTCCCAGGCAAGAATACTAGAGTGGGTTGCCATTTCCTCCTCCAGGGGATCTTCCTGACCTAAGGATCAAATTTGCATTTCCTCCATTGACAGGTAGATTCTTTACCACTGAGCCACCAGGAAAGCCCTCACATTGGTTCTACCTTCCAAGTATACCTAGAATCCAGCCCCTTCTCCCCACTCCCTGGGTTTCTGCAGCTTCCCCTTCCCTGTCTCTTGGCTTCCTCCCTCGCCCCTATTTGTCTTCATTCCATGCAACAGCTGTGGGAACTTGTTCAAAACTAGATCAGATCATGTCTCTGCTCTGCTCAACCTCCCCATTTTTCACTTCAAAGAAAAGCCAAAGTCCTTGAAGGCCCTTCCCCTCTCTTACCTCCTCTCCCATCTACTCACCTCCCTGCCTCTGCTCCAGCCACCTTGGCTTCCTGCTATTTCTCAAGCATGCCAGGAACACTCCTTCCTCAGGGCCTTTGCACTGGCTGTGCCTTTTGCATGAACTCCTCTTCAATATCTGCACAGCACACGCCCTCACCTCCTTCAAGTCTTTGCAGAAATGTCGCCTTTTCAGTGAGGCCCACCCTGACCTGCTTTATCCTACACCTCTGCTTCCTTATTCTGTAGCACTTGATACCTTCTAATCTGATTTGTTATATTTAAGGTTCACCTCTCCCCTCCCCACAAATGTCAGCTGCATGGGGCCAAGGGGTCTTTTTGCTTATTGCTGCATCTCTATCGGGGCTTCCCCAGTGGCTCAGTGGTGAAGAATCTGCCTTTGATGCTGAAGACGCAGGAGACGTGTGTTCAGTCCCTGGATTGGGAAGATCCCCTGGAGGAGGAAATGGCACCCCATTCCAATATTCTTGCCTGAGAAATCCCACAGACAGAGGAGCCTGGTGGGCTAAAGTCCATGGGGTCACAAAGAGTTAGACATGACTGAGCACACACGCATCCCTGGTGACTTGAGCTGTCAAGCATCTAAAGGGCTGTCAATAAATATGTGTTGAATGAGTGAAACACACAAAGGATTATCTCTGGATAGGGAGATTATGGGTAGTTTTTAAACTTTCTCTAGTCTCCATAATTATCTCATACTGCTTCTGTCGTGATTTTTTTGTCATTTTTAAAAGCTTATGGTTTCTTTTTCAAATCCTTGACTCGACTGTGTATTTGATAGGAGATGAATGTGCTATTTCAAAGAACAGCTCTGGAAGCCTTTTTGGGGGACCTAGTGGGGATATTCTCTGGCGACACGCTTTCCTTTTAAATGCACAGCTTCCACCTCTATCTTTAGCAAGTGATCAAGGCTGTGCCTCTGGCAGAGGGAAGTTCTGAAAGGTTGATCACTGGGGAAATAAAGCATCTTAGCCTGGATGTGCAAATTGACCTGCATCGTTTTAGTTTTGCATTCACGTTTGCACTTTGTAAATATTTGCCTGGCATCCCGCTGCTCACACCTGCTTGCTGCCCCCTCAAGTTTATGGAAGGCAGCAGGCACTGTCATTTCTCCAGCCCCACCTGGCGCTGCTGCAAGAAAAGGAAATGCGCCCGCGAAAGCCACAGGTGTCTCTGACAGCGCCTAAAACTAATGGCCTGTGGCTGGCCGCTGTGACTAATTCTCTGATTATTGACTTTATGATTTTACGCTTAAAACTTCTTTATAATAACACACAGAAATGTTTAATGGGCTCTATCCAGAGCCATAAAAATTACTTATTGAACAAGCGTTTTAAAACTATTAATCTATTGTTTTCCATTAATAATGGCTCTCCAAAGAATGGGCGACAGCTTAATGTATCCACAGCATTTCTCCTCGAAAAGTGGCCTTTTAATACATAAATGCCATTCCCCAGGCATCACAGGTTGGCCGGCCATTGGGCAGCTGATCCTCCCAAGACAGATTCAGGCTTGGCCAGCCCCAGAGGGTACTTTAAGGACTTCCAGAATGAACACGGGCTCTGAGAGATGTTGCTAGTCTCTGAAAGAGACCAGAAAGCCCGTCTCCTCAATTTTTCTCTTTTCATGCAAAAGAGAAAAGGAATTTCAAGGATCTGTTCTGCAGTGTCCAAGATGGAGAGAACAGAGGAAAGCAGGCAGTTTACACTCTATGCCTAGATTTCCCAGGTGGCTCAATGGTAAAGAATCCGTCTGCCAAGCAGGGGACGTGGGTGGGATCCCTGGGTCAGGATGGTCCCCTGGAGCAGGAAATGGCAACCCATTCCAGTATTCTTGCCTTGTCCCACAGACAGAAGAGCCTGACAGACCACAGCCCATAGGGTCATAAAGAGTCAGACATAAATTAGCAACTGAAAAACAACAACCACCCTTGTTCCCTCTGGAAGGTTCCTGGTAACCATCTGGTGGTACCCACCTCCCCATTCTTCTGTTGGCAATCCCATAGCTGAAAGTTTTCTGTGATACCTTCCCCTTTTTTTTTTTTTTTTTTTTTTTGCCATTTTTCCTGACACAATTCTCCCACAAAGCATGAGATGGCTTCCTCCTTCAACTGTGTAAAAATCACCCCTAGAAAATAAATCATCCATTTATTTTTCTTGGTAATATTGATGGTGGAGCTTATCAGCACCAGATGGGCATTTCTTCAAAAGGCTTCAGGCTCTTCGTTCTTTCAACGATTGTTTATTGAGCGTCTACTAAGTACCAGGCTGTGTTCCTGGTTCTGGAGACACAGGAATAAACCAGAAACACATGGGCTTTGCCTTTGCAGAGCCCTTCTGTTGGAGGGGAGTGAAGATGACAGCAGGTGAACATTATAGAAGATCATTTTAAGATAGTTTAAGTAATATGTGCTGGAGGTAGGTGAGGACTGCTTTGGCTGAAGAGTGAGGAAGGCTTCTTGCGGGAAGCAGCCTTTGAGCAGAGATTTGAGGGACAGGAAAGTCCCAGCCATGAGACACATTCTTGGCAGGGGAAAGGCAGTGCAAAGGCCCTGGGGTGTGGTATACCTATAGGCATCTCTCCCTAGGTGAGGTCTCTGCCCAGACAACAACTGTCCCTTACCTGGCAAGTATGGGATCTCTCAGCCGTGCCTCAACACCCCCACAGTGGCTCCTGGGATCCAAGAGGCATGTACTGAGTTGGCCAAAAAGATGGTTTGGGTTTTTCCAAATCAGTGTGTGGAAACCAGAACAATCTTTTTGGCCAACCCAATAGCTTGAGATGCTCTCTACTTCGTCTATTGAACAACAAGATGCTTCTCCTCCCAGCCCTACTTCAGTGGAATGGTTGGGAAGAAGCACAGAGGAGTTGTACTGTCATAACTGAGAAAGACCCTTTACTCCATGCAGAGACCGTACCATAGAAAGTCAGAGGAATATGTCCTAAGACACAGTTCCTCAATCTTCAGGAGCCTACAAATCACCTGGGGGTCTTTTTCAAATACAGATTCTGATTCAGCAGGTCCAAGGTGGGTCCTGAGATTCAGCAACTCTAACGAGCTCCCAGGTGATCCCAGTGCTGCTGGTCCAGGGACCACACGTTGAGCAGCAAGATCCTTGAGGTCATCAAATCTCACCACCATGTTTTATAGGGGGAGACGGAGAACAATGTGACTTAATGGTAACAGGAGACAGAATGCCTGGGTTTGAATCCCACTTCTGTTCTCTGTGTGTGTGGGTGTGTGCGCATATACCAGTTCCTTAGTTTCAGTTTCTTTCTGTGAACTGATCGTATGATGACAATGTCAATGATGATGGTCACAATGGTGGTAGAGATAGTGGTGATAATGGTGATGACGGTGGTGATAGTGATGATGGTGGTAGTGATAATGATGACCTATACCTAGACAGCATATTAAAAAGCTGTCATTTTTAATTCAACCATCAGGTCGCAAAGAGCCAGACACAACGGAGTGACTGAACTTTACTGAACACAGTCAAAGACTATAGCGTAGTCAGTGAAGCAGAAATAGATGTTTCCTGAAATTCCTTTGCTTTTTCTATAATGAAGCATATAAGTCACTCTCTGTCTGACTTACTTTACTCAGTATGACACTCTCTAGGTCCATCCATGTTGCTGCAAATGGAATTATTTCTTTTTAATGGCTAAGTAATATTCCATTGTTTATATGTACCACATCTTTTTTAGCCATTCCTCTGTCAATGGACATTTAGGTTGCTTCCATGTCTTGGCTGTTGTAAACAGTGCTGCAGTGAACACCTGGGAGCACCTACAGTTCAGTTCAGTTCAGTCACTCAGTCGTGTGCAACTCTTGTGACTCCATGGACTGGAGCACACCAGGCTTCCTTGTCCAACACCAATCCTGGAGCTTACTCAAACTCAGGTCTATCGAGTTGGTGATGCCATTCAACCATCTCATCCTCTGATGTCCCCTTCTCCTCCTGCCTTCAATCTTTCCCAGCATCAGAGTCTTTTCTAGTGAGTCAGCTCTTCCCATCAGGTGGCCAAAGATTGGAGCTTCAGCATCAGCATCAGTCCTTCCAATGAATATTCAGGCTTTATTTTCTTTAGGATTGACTGGTTTGATCTCCTTGCAGTCCAAGAGACTATCAAGAGTCTTTTTCAACACCACAGTTCAAAAGCATCAATTCTTTGGTGCTCAACTTTCTTTGTTGTCCAACTCTCACATCCATACATGACTACCGGAAAAACCATAGCTTTGATTATACGGACCTTTTTCAGCAAAATAATGTCTCTGCTCTTGTACCTACAAGTCGTTTTTAAGTAGCCACAGTCCCAGCAGCAAGAAAGATTCTTTTGAAATATGAGGGCGATCCTGTCCCTTCCTTGCTCAGAATTCTCCAGGGCAAGAATCTCCATTCTTAAGATAAAATACCAGTCTCCAATTTTTTGTTCTGGCCCCTTGCCTGCTCCTCTCACCTTGTGCCCACCACCTGTCCCTTAGTCACTGGCTCCAGCTCCACTGACTTTCTTTCAGTTCCTTAAACATACCTAATTCATCCTTGATTTTAGGGTCTTTGCACCTACTGTTCCCTCTGCTAGGGATGCCCTGTCCCCAGAGTTTTTCTTGGGACTACTTGACACATCATCTTGGCTCAAATACCACTTCTTAGCAATGTTTTACCCTGATATTGTTGTCCAGTCACTGCCATGTCTGACTCTTTGTGACCCCATGGACTGCAGCACACCAGGCTTCCCTGTTCTTCACTGTCTCCCAGAGTTTGCTCAAACTCATATCATTGAGTTGGTGATGTCATCCAACCATCTCATCCTCTGTCATCCTGATACAGGAAACTCGGAATAAGCAAAAAAAGATTACTGCCTGTCTCCAGTGTTAACAGGGCACCCTTTCTGCTCTCTGACTCCAGCCTTTCATCGTTTCTGAAATATTTTACAGCATTGGAAGTTGTAGAGCACCCATGGCAATGAGAGTGATCCTTGTCTTTGGACGGGAAAAGAAATTGCATCCAGGGCAGTTCAATCGACTTCCACCACCCTCCATGGAAGAAGCCAATTTCAGTCTATTTCTAAATTCATTCCAACATTTTTCATCTATAAATGTGTCTATTCTTTGATTTCTTCTTTGAACTGGTTGTAACCTCTGACGGATTCCCTCATTAATAATTAATTAAATAAAATCATTAACATTAAAAAAAATCAGTACAAGAGTCATGATGTTACCATAAAAAAATTATATTTTAACACTGACCTTCCTCCACCCAAACTCTTCGTATTGCATTTACTTTCTTCAGAGCTGGATCGACTTCTGAGATTACTGTGTTCGTTTATTTCTTCACTTGTTTTTCGGTGAGTCTTTCCCTGTCTTGGTCAGGGCACAGGGTGGGCACTTCAAATAAATATAATGGACTGAATGAAGGAAGTTAGATCATTAGCAGCTGTCTCCCACCCAAGGCCCTTCCCTGTTCCTTTGTCTTATCTGTGTTCACCTGTGGTGCTCCCAGGGCTCCTTCCTTTCGGGTCAAACAAGGACAGGTCCATCCCTGTGTCTGAAGTTTTGACAGGTGAATGAGTGATGCTTTTATGGCTTGCATCAGGCTTTGGGAATTTCCCCACTGAGTGGACTAATAAGCAACCTGGTGAAACCGGCTCCTTCTATAGGAGCCTGGATTTTTCCTTCCTTTTTTTTTAAAGTTTTTTTCTTTTGGATGGGGACCATTTTTAAAGTCTTCAGTGAACTTGTTACCATATTACTTCTGCTTTAGGTTCTGATTTTTTGGCCCTGAGGCACGTGGACTCTTAGCTCTCTCCTTGACAAGGGCTCGAACCCACATCCCCTGCATTGGAAGGCAAAATCTCAACCACTAGACCAGTAGCGAAGTCTCAGAAGCCTGGATTTCAGTTTCTCATTCTCCCAGCGAGGGATTGGAAGGCTAAGTAATGACAGTCATGTGACTGGCTAGTGCCAGAACTGAGGCTCCACCTGGATCCCCTGACTCCGAGTTTAGCACTTGTTTTAGCAATGAAAACCACCACACAAAGCATGTGCCAGGCCTGTCTTCAGGGATTTATGTCCATTAACCCATCCTTATGACAGCATGACTTTTAGATGAGGAAACCAAGGTCTAGGGGAAGGAAGGGCTTATCTGAGCTCCCACAGCAGTGAGCCAGAGGATTTTACACCAGCAAGTGAGGCTCTGCCACCACACCAAATAGAGGACACTAGAACAATAGCACCTCGTGGGACTTTGCTGGTGGTCCAGCGGTTAAGACTCTACACTGCCGCTGCAGTGGGCCTGCATTGGATCCCTGGTCAGGGAAATAAGATCCTGCTTGCTACATGGCTCGGCCAAAAAGAAAAGCAGCACATCTTTGTTGAACACTTACTCTAAATGTTGTACATACATCGTCTCAATTTATCTTCTTGGTACCCAAGGAGGGAGGTGCTGGCTCAGGGGTCCCCAAGACTAACCTTGCTTTTGACACTAACTTCAAGTTGAGGGTTCGGTCATTCATTAGAAGGACTCACAGAACTCAGAAAAGCTGTTACACCCATGGTTCTGATTCATCATAGTGAAAAGATACAGGTGGAGGTCAGGCAAAGGAAGAGGCACACAGAGCAGAACCCAGAACAGATCCTGGAACAAGCGTCTAGTCACCCTCTCCTGGTGGAGTCACGAGGACAGAATGATCTCCTTCCAACAACAACGTGTGACAATGTATCAGGGTGCTGCCAACCAGGAGAGCTCATCCCAACCTCGGGGTCCAGAGATTTTACTGGGGATCAGTCACATAGACATGGCTGACCACTTGTGTGGCTGATCTTAGTTTTCAGCCCCTCTAGAGGCTGAACTGATATCATGAAGTTCAAGGACCCCTACCATATATCACATAGTTAGCACAGAGTATCTTGTGTGGTCCAAGGCTCCCAGGCAGACACAGAAAGACACTTACTAGGTGAGATAATCCATGGGCTTAGAATTTATCTCCCAGAAACTGGGGGCAAAGGGCCAAATCTTTCTATGGGAAAATTAGTCCTTTACTGAACATGTGTCCATTTAAAAGATTTATTGATTTATTTTTGGCTGTGCTAGTGGTTGTCATAAGAGGGCTTTTTATTGTAGTGGCTTGTCTTGTTTCAGAACATGGGCTCTAGGCATGTGGTCTCCAGTCACTGCAACACACGGGCTCAGTCGTTGTGGTATGCGGGTTTAGTTGCCCCGAGACACATGGAATCTTCCCAGACCAGGGGTTGAACCCGTGTGCCCTGTGTTGGCAGGCAGGTTCTTAACCACTGAACTACCAGGGAAGTCTGAACACGTGCCTATTTTGCACCAGAGGAAATGGAGTCTCAGAGATGTTAAATAACGTGCCCAGGTCACACAGCTATATCCAGGTTCTGAAACCTGACAGTCCAACCCCAGGGCCCCATGTATCTTTATTCTTTCCAGCAGCTTTAATGTCTCTGTTGAGGGAGAAATTAACCCAGGAGATAAGTTTTTTCCATCTCCCGATTTCTCCAGTTGTCAGATAAGTCATGTTTAGAGTCTATTTAATTTAAGATCTCTATCAACTCTATGCATTAGGGAGCCCTGGGCAAGGCTCTGTTTGAGGAACTACATTATGTCCAATAAGATTATGCCATCTCATTTGGTATTGTTTCCCATGTGGTTACAGAAAACTGCACGTATTTGGAATGAAAAACATGTATTTAACATTTATTTACCAGGCACTGGGCAAGCGATTGGAGTGCTATGGTAAATAAGTTAAACACAATTTATGCCTTTTCGTGGAGCTTATATTTTATGGGTCAGGGGAAAAAGGGAAATAGACAAATCACCAGACCATTACTTTGTCCATCATTCCCTGTCTTCTGGGCAAACTAGGCTGCAACCAAAACCATTTACTGGAGAAATATTTACTAAGCAGCTACTGTGTGCCAGGCACTGGCCTTGGGAATAGAGTGTGAACAAGACAGTCAGTCACTGTCCTTCTGAGTTTGTTTTCACTTGAATGAGAGACGAGCTTGTCTGCACCTGTTGTTGTTGTTCAGTCGCTAGGCCGTGTCTAGCTCTTTGAGATTCTATTGACTGCAGCACACCAGGCTTCCCTGTCCTTCACTAACTCCTGGAATTTGCTCAAACTCATGTCCATTGAGTTGGTGAAGCCATCCAACCATCTCATCTTTTGTCGCCCCCTTCCCCTGCTGTCCTCAATCTTTCCCAGCATCAGGGTCTTTTCCAATGTGTCAGCTCTTCCCATCAAGTGGCCAAAGGATTGGAGCTTCAGCTTCAGAATCAGTCTTTCCAATGAATATTCAGGGTTGAGTTCCTCTAGGATTGATTGGTTTGATCTCCTTGCTGTCCAAGGGACTCCCAAGAGTCTTCTCCAGCACCACAATTCGAAAGCATCAATTCTTTAGTGCTCAGCCTTCCTTATGGTCCAATTCTCACATTGTACATGACTACTGGAAAAACCATAGCTTTAACTATACAGACCTTTGTCAGCAAAGTGATGTCTTTGTTTTTTAATATGCTGTCTATGTTTGTCATAGTTTTTCTTCCAAGGAACAAGCATCTTTTAATTTTGTGGCTGCAGTCACCATCTGCAGTGATTTTGGAGCCCAAGTAAATAAAATCTGTCACTGTTTCCATTGTTTCCCCATCTATTTGCCATGAAGTGATGGGACTGGATGCCATGATCTTAGTTTTTTGAAAGGTGAGTTTTTAAGTCAACTTTTTCACTCTCCTCTTTCACCTTTATCAAGAGGCTCTGTAGTTCTTCTTTGATTTCTGCCATTAGGGTGGTGTCATCTGCATATCTGAGTTTGTTAATATTTCTCTCAGCAATCTTGATTCCAGCTTGTGATTCATCCGGCTTGGCATTTCATATGGTGTACTCTGCATAGAAGCTAAATAAGCAGGGTGACAGTATACAGACTTGACATACTCCTTTCCCAATTTTGAACCAGTCCATTGTTCCATGTCTGGTTTTAACTGTTGCTTCTTGACCTGCATACAGGTTTCTCAGGAGGCTGGTAAGGTGGTCTGCTATCCCCATCTCTTTAAGAATTTTCCACCGTTTGTTGTGATCCACACAGTCAAAAGGAAGAAAAGCCATGACCAACCTAGACAGCATATTAAAAGCAGAGACATTACTTTGCTGACAAAAGTCCATCTAGTCAAAACTGTGGTTTTTCCAGTAGTCATGTATGGATGTGAGAGTTGGACCATAAATGACTTATATCCCTTATATATGGAATCTAAAAAAAATGATACAAATGAACTTATAAAACAGAAAGAGATGTGCAGACTTACTGTTGCTGGGGAGAAGGATAAGGGGAAAGGATAATTAGGGAGTTTGGGATGATCACATACACTTGCTATATTTAAAATGGATAACCAACGGAGACCTATTATATAGCACAAGAAACTCTGTTCAATGTTATGTGGCATCCCAGATGGGAGGGGAGTTTGGGGAAGAATGGATACATATATACGTATGGTTGAGTCCTTTTGCTGTTCACCTGAAACTATCACAGCTTTGTTAATTGGCTATACTCCAATACAAAATAAAAAGTTCAAAAGAAAAGAAAAATTACTTGTAGGGAATTCCCTGGTGGTCCAGTAGTTAGGACTCATGGGCTTCCATTGCAAGGGGCACAGGTTGGATAGCTGATCAGGGAACTAAGATCCTACAAGCTGCGTGGTACAGCCAAAAAAATAGAAATGACTTGTAGGCAAAAACCTAAGCTTCCTGGGAGGAAGTTTTCCTGAGGGAAATTCAGAAAGTAATTCTGGAGCTAGAAGCCAGAAAGAAGGACTGATTACAACAGGAAGAGACACCAGGATGCAGTGGAGTGAGGAAGGTCATGTCTTCCGGTGGGAATGAGATTGGCTCGACGTTTAGGAGCCTGATGTGCGCATGCAGAGTCAGTCAGTCATGTCCAGCTCTTTGCGACCCTATGGACTATGGCCCGCCAGCCTCCTCTGTCCATGGAATTCTCCAGGCAAGAATACTAGAGCGGGTTGCCATTTCCTGCTCCAAGTGATCTTCCTGACCCAGGGATCGAACCCAAGTCTCTTGCATCTCCTGCATTGGCAAGCGGATTCTTTACCTCTGTGCCACCTGGGAAGCCCCTTGGAGCCTGCGAGGATCTGCTAAATTGAACATACCCCCACCCTCTGACCTCCAGCAATTCCACTCCAACAGAAGCGCAGACACATAGGCACAAAAAGACGCAGAAAAGAATTCACTGCAGCACTATTACTTCCTAAAACTAGAAACTGCTCAGATGCCCGTCAATACTAGAACTAGTACAGCGGTTGTTGTTCAGTTGCTCAGTCATGTCCTACTCTGCGACCCCATGGACAGCAGCACACCAGGTTTCCCCGTCTTTCCCCATCTCCCAGAGATTGCTCAAACTCATGTCCATTGACTTGTGATGCCATCCAACTATCTCATCCTCTGTCATCCCCTTCTCCGCCCACCTTCAATCTTTCCCAGTATCAGGGTCTTTTCCAGTGAGTTGCTCTTCACAACTGGTGACCAAAGTATTGGAGCTTCAGCTTCAGCATCAGTCCTTCCAGTGAATTTTCAGCTTTATTTCCTTCAGGATTGACTGATTTGATCTCCTTGCAGTCCAAGGGACTCTCAAGAGTCTTCTCCAACACCATGGTTCAGAAGCATCAATTCTTTGGCACTCAGCTTTCTTTATGGTCCAACTCTCACATCTGTACATGACTACTGGAAAAACCATAGCTTTGACTAGATGGACCTTTGTCAGCAAAGTAATGTCTCTGGTTTTTAATATGCTGTCTAGTTTGTCATAGCTTTTCTTTCAAGGAGCAAGTCTCTTTTAATTTCATGGCTGCAGTCACCATCCACAGTGATTTTAGAGCCCAAGAAAATGAAGTCTTTCACCGTTGCCATTGTTTCCCCATCTATATGCCATGAAGTAATGAGACCAGATGCCATGATCTTCATTTTTTGAATATTGAGTTTTAAGCCAGATTTTTAACTCTCCTCCTCACCTTTATCAAGAGGCTCTTTAGTTCCTCTTCACTTCCTGCCCTAAGAGTGGTGTCACCTGCATATCTGAGGTTATTGATATTGATACAATGGTAAGTTCATCCAATGAACAACTATTGAGTAATTAAAAGGAATGAATTACTGATATGTACAACAGCATGGATGAATCTCAGAAACATTTTGCTGAGGGTAAGAAGCCAAACGTAGGAGAGTATATTCTCTTCAATCACAGTGATAGAAGTTCATACACAGACAAAAGTAGCCCTTGGGTTTGGAAACCCAGAGAGTAGTTAGCTGCAGGGAGGAAGACAAGAAGAATGAATGAAGGAGAAGCCCAAGAAGGGCCACCAAAGAGATGATGATAATGGTGATATGTTTCTTGTTCTGGATGGTATGTACAGGAGCGCTCACTATGGAACAATCAATGAAGGAGTCATACGCTACAACCGAAGGGAAAACTGAAATCCTTTGAAATAGATTTCCAAGACTATTAGGTGTCTTTAATGGAAAACTAGGAGTTATCTAGTGCACACTTCCAGATTATTTGAGTCTGTGCACCTTTCATCAAACGATTCTTATCTGGGACTTCCAGTGGTCCAGTGGCTAAGGCTCCCTGCTCCCAATGCAGAGGGTCTGGGTTCGATCCTTGATCCGGGAACTAGATCACACACACAGCAACTAAAAATCTCACCCACTGCAACTAAGACCCGTGCAGCCTAATAATATATTTTTTTAACGATTCTTGTCTACAAAAATGGGTATATTGTGTCCACTGGAGTTTTGGAGTTACAATATTGAGCAATTTTGTATCTACTAAGAAAATTCATTCCAGCATTCCTGACTACCTGTGTGTGTCTATTCTTTGGGGTCTCCTTTAACTTCAAACAGCATGGAAAGACTGTAAGGTAAAAAGTGTACCTCCCACTTCCCCTTCTAGTTCTACCTTCATTCTAAGAGTCAGCTGTTCAGTAAACTTCCTCTTTATGTGATTATTTCTGGAGCATGTATTCCTAGAAATTGAACTGCTAGATTAAAAATAGTATGCATTTAAAATTTGATAACCATTTCTCCCTACTTAGTACTCTTTTCAAAGTTAATCTTATGCATTCTACAAGTGAACTTTAGACTCAACTTGCAAATTAGATAAAAGATCCTTTTGAGTGAGGTTATATTGAAATTTTAGATTAATATGGAGCAAATTGAACTTTGTGATACTGAATCTCTCCCTTCTGATAGATATGTATGTATAGCATGTCTCTTAATTCACATCTTGCTTAAGGAAAGTTTTATAGTTTTATTCCATAAAACTCCATGTATGGCATTCCATCTTGGTAGCTCTGGTGGATAGAAACTTTCAGTAACATTTCTCACCCCCCAGTTATACCAAAGCTTTTGAATTTTTTTCTGCTTATCATGTATCTAACCATTTAACTCAGAGAAGGCAATGGCACCCCACTCCAGTACTCTTGCCTGGAAAATCCCATGGGTGGAGGAGCCTGGTGGGCTACAGTCCATGGGGTCACTAAGAATCGGACACAACAGAGTGACTTCACATTCACTTTCACTTTGAGCAGATTATAATGTGTTACTGGTTCTCTCCTTAAATGAGTTAAATAAGATCTCTAATATGTGCCTTTTTTTTTTTTTTTTTTTTTTGGCTGTAACCTACAATATCTTAGTAACCTACAATATCTTGTAACCTTCAAAATCTTAGTTCCCTGACCAGGAATCAAACCTGTGCCTCTTACAATGAAAGCCCTGTGTTCTTATCACTGGACAGCCAGGGAAGTCTCTACGTGTTCTTTAATATTTGTATGAAAGTCACAATTACACTATTTTTAAAAATTCTCCTTAAACAAGATCTAAAGATTTTTTGGCCTATGTATCAGACTTCAATTTTAAAAGTTAAATATATGGGGTGGGAGGTGAAAGGAAGGTTCAAGAGGGAGAGAACATACATACACCGATGTCTGATTCACGTTGATGTATAGCAAACCAACACAATATTGTAAAGCAATTATCCTCCAATTTAAAATAATAAATAAATGGTGTGTGTGTGTTAGTCACTCAGTTGTGTCTGACTCTTTGCAAACCCATGGACTGTAGCCAGCCAGACTCCTCTGTCCATGGAGTTCTCTAGGCAAGAATACTGAAATGAGTAGCCATTCCCTTCTCCAGGGGATCTTCCTGACCCAGGGATCAAACCTGCTGTCCCACATTGCAGGCAGATTCTTTACTGTCTGAGCCTCCAGGCAAGCCCAAAGTTAAATATAAAAGGGCAGAGCAGGGCGTTGTGGTTCCATCTAAGACTGTTGTCGTCGAGCCTTGGGCCAGAGCCAGGCCAATTGCCAGAACCCACAGCCTCCCCAGAGTGAGTTGGCAAGAATGACAGGGCGATTCCCTGTCTGGGAATCTGAGCTGAGGCTGCAGCCTGAGAGCCAGAGGAGCAGGAGGCTGCCAGCTGCCTAACTTTATTCACCAAATTCACTAGTGATTGGGAATTCCCCTCGGAGGAGACGGGCTCCTCCCCACTCTCTGAATCTTCTGCATCCCCCGGCTCTCAGTAGGGGCAGGGAGCATTATTATTATTTGATTAATTCAGAAAACAAAGACCTGGCTGGGACAACTGGGCTTGAAGTAAGTTTCTCTGCGGGGGAGTAAATCTGAAAGGAGAACAGAGAAATAGACCAGGGAAGGAAAAGATTCATCTCTGACATTTAGCACCATCCTCACGGGGGAATTCCTGCCTCTGCCTCTGCATGAAGGAAAACCACCTAAAGCTGACCTTGCAGACTGGACATGGGTGGACGGCCACCCTCCCTTTTGTACCCACTCTAATTCTCCTCCTTGAGTTTCTCTGAAGATTGACAAACAATTCGGAGAAAGATGCAGATTTGCATTTTGCCCCCTCATTTCTGCAACCCAGCTGAGGTGGCCCCTGAATCTGCCTGTCCCAGCTTCAGGGTGGAATGACACCCCATCGTGAAGCTGAGCCCCCTCGTTGGGCATCCGTGAGAAGTGGGGGGGTCCTGGGGACCTCAAGGAGGACAGAGCCCAGGCCTCCTCCCGGCCCACTCTCCTCCACCCGCAAAAATGGAAACAGAAGCCCTGCAGTCATCTGCCAGCTCCCACCCCACCCCAGAGGAGGTGACAGCAGCCAGCTGCTGTTGCCGTTCGAGCCGACCCTTGGAGGCCTCCCTGCCCACTCACAGGAGCTTTTCAAAGTGCTTCTGAAAAGTGGTCTCAGCTGGGGAAAGGAGGCAGCAGTCCTGCTGTTGAGACAAATGACATTTTCTCCACATCCTGACCATTCACTAACTTGTGACCACAGCCCCTACCATTTGAAAACTCCTTGAGGGACTTCCCTGATGGCCCAGTGGCTAAGACTTCACATTCCCAAGGCAGGGGGCCCAGGTTTGATCCCTGGTGGAGGAACTAGATCCCGCATGCCGCAACTAAGAGTTTGCATGCCGCAACGAAAATCAAAGACCCTGTGTGCCGCAACTAAGACCTGGCCCAGTCAAAGAAAAAAATGAGTAAGTAAAAATAAATATTTAAAAAGAGAAAAACTTCTTGAGAGCAAGCATCTCTCAGTCGATGTGAACTCTAATTTGTTTTAAGGATCCCCTCTAAGAAAAACGAGGCATGTTCCAGTTTCTCCTGCACAAGACAGAATGACCCAGACTTGGTCACACCTCACACCTCCCACTTAGCTGCAAAGTTTCAGGATTCTGATGAAATATTTGGCTTCTGCTCCAAGCAGTGCTCAGCACTCCAGTGGCCTCCCTGAGTCCCACAGTAGCTAGATGAGACTTTTGGGGACGCCCTGGATAAGTAACACTCATCAGACGACCACTGGGGACCTCTATCATGTCTTCAGGCTCAGCAGTTCTCTCTAGCACTTGACAATTTCACCGAGAAGCAGTTCCAAGCACATGAATGAAAGGTCAGCCTCTCCCTGCCTCCTCCAGTGCAGGTCTCAAGGGTCACTCGGGAAGCACAGGTAGGAGTCAGCATCTCCCAACTCCTGTTTTAGCTCTGGGGGCCCTAGGCAAGAGTGGGGATCAGAAGGATGACAATAGACCGCCATCCTTTTTTCATCTGTGCAAGGGCTCAACCTCTGCGAGCAGGAGCAGCCTGTGGAGGGAGGAAAGAAAAGTTTCCTAGACCTTCTTAGGGTCCCTGGGGTCTCAAAATTGAACTGATCAGACAGAGTAACAGGAGAAAAGCATAGACATTTATTTCATAGAAGTTTTACAGGATATGGGAGCCTTCATAAGACAATGAAGACCCTAAGAAATGGTTCAAGCTCCAGGAGCTGGTGATGAACAGCAGGGCCTGGCGTGCCTGGCCCATGGGCTCGCAAAGAGTCAGGCATGACTGAGCGACTGAATTGAACTGAACTGAACTGAACTGAAGAAATGGTTCAACCCAAGTGTTTCTATTTGAGGTTTGAGGAAGAATGGAAAGCCGTGGAAAGATAGGACTAAGGGTATGAGTGAGGGTAGTCAGCTGGACACGACTTGGTGACTAAACCACCAAACCACCAGCATAGTTGATTTACAGTGTTGTCTTAGTTTCAGGTGTACAGTAAAGTGATTCAGTCACGCATATACGTACGTGCTTATGCCGAGTGCTCAGTCGTGTCCGACTCTGTGTGACTACAGGGACTGTAGCCCGCCAGGCTCCTCTGTCCATGGACTTCTTCAGGCAAGAATGCTGGAGTAGACTGCCATTTCCTCCTCCAGGGGATCATCCCTACCCAAGGATCAAACCAGAGTCTCCTGTATCTCCTGCATTGCAGAGGGTCTCTTACTGCTGAACCATCAGTGAAGGCTCTCATGTACATATATCCATTCTTTTTCAGATTCTTTTCTCATATAGGTTATCACAGAGGATTGAATAGAGTTCCCTGTGCTATACAGTAGGTCTTTGTTGGTTATTTATCTTATATATAGTACTGTTCATTTGCTCACCCTAAGCTCCTGATTTATCCTGATTTATCCCTATTCCCAACGCTTTGCTAATATTTCCCCTTTGATAATCATAGGTTTGTTTTCAGGATCTATAGAAATCCAGTTACTTCTGTTCATCATTTTTGGATTTTTTTTTAATTTTTATTTTTTAGTTTGTTTTGCTTTACAATACTGTTTAAATGGAGCTGGAAGAAAATTATCCAGTTATACAGAAATTTTAAATTTGAGGATTCAGGGATAACAAGACTTTATTTTTCAATTGGGTCTCTCCCTTTACCCAGCACTTCATTATGATAATTTTCAAATACACAAAAGTCAGAAGTGTACAGTGAACACCTATGTACCTACCACAGAGATTCTACTTGGATTGTTGAGCTATTGCTCTATCTGTTTTGGACTCTTTCTTTTCGACTCATCTCTCTGTTGATCAGCTTCTCCTTAATCCCGTGTTGCTCTGGATTTATCATGAGCCATGTGAGAAAATATGGGGTTGGACATAGGCCCCCATTGTGGTGTCCAGCGGCTGCTCATTACCAGGGTCTATCCATGCACGGATGGGAGGCACTCACAACAGCCAGCAGAAGCAAACAAGAGCAGAACACACAGCTGGTTAAACCTCTACAGGGACACTCGAGGGTACAAAGGGGCCCGGAGGCCCTGGCCCTCTTCAGAAGGTCTCACCCAGGGAGGCCAAGGCTGGTGCATCTTCATCTCACTCAAAAGAACCTGTGAGAACCACCCCTGAGCTCTTGTTTAAATCTTTTTTTTTAAACTGAAGTATAGTTTCTTATTTGTTTGTTTGTTTTTGCTGCATGGCATGTAGGATTTTAGCTCCCTGACCTGGGACTGAACCCTGCCCCTGCAGTGAGAGCTCAGAGTCCTAACCACTGAACCACCAGTGAAGTCCCTTTTGAAGTCTAATTGATTGACAGTGCTTCAGGCATACTGCAAAGTGATCCAGTTTCATATATATCTATAGATATAGATATATGCTTTCAGATTCTTTTCCATGATAGGTTATCACGAGATATTGAATATAGTTCCTTGTGCTATACGGTAGGTTCTTGTTATTTATCTGTTTTATATATAGCATACAGTAGGTCTGTCATGTGTCTATTAATCCTAAATTCCCAATTTGTCCCTCCCCCCTTTCCCCTTTGGTAACCATACATTTGTTTTCTTTTTCTTTTCTTTTTCACAAGTTTGTTTTCTATGTTTTTGCTTAAACCTGAAAAAGAGAAGAGGAAACAGGAATTGAAAAGCAAGTTTCTTCCCTATTTGACAACCCAAAAGTCCATTTCTCCTACATACACATACCCCTAGACACATAGCTACACACTCCTACACACATCCCTATACAAACCCATACACGTACACCCTGCATACACACACACACACACACACACACGTATATTTATAGACACATGAGGGCTCCTGTGTTGGATATTCTTAGAGAAAGTGGTTTCATTGGGATCTTTTCATTTGCGCTCAAATTTCATTTCTCCATTTGGGAAAAATCACATTTTCAAAATTGCTTTTACTCAATAGATTGTATGCCTCGGGAATTGACTGAATCACAGTCCCAGCATGGTTTCACCACAATTTTATTTATTAACACCCTCCCTCCCTTGCAAATAAGAAATTGCGAAATCCTTTTTAAACGAAGTGCTCTTCTACCTACTCAGCCGGTTTTTCAAAAGCAGAAACCACTGACCCACTCACTGGTTTCCTTTGATACTTAGAAGTCAAAGGTTAATAAAATATATTAACACCAATTGCCAAGCTTCCAAAGTATTCTAAATTCGCCCATCTCGTGAGATCTGGCACCATTATTACCACTTTATAGATGAGGAAACTAACATTTAACCAACCAATTACAAGGCTTGTTTAAAAGGTACTGATTAGTCAGTTACAAAGCACACACAGCACCCTGGGAACCAGGAAACAAAACGATCAATGAGCTGTGATAAGGAAACCCAGCTTTCTCATTTGCTCTATTAGAAGCAGTGATTCAATCTGTTCTTGAGAGAAGTTCCTCTCCTGGCGTGTGTGCTCATTCACTTCAGTGATGCCTGACTCTTTACAACACTATGGACTGTAGTCCATCAGGCTCTGCTGTCCACGGGATTCTCCAGGCAAGAATACTGGAGGGAGTTGCCATGCACTCCTCCAGGGGATATTCCTGACCCAGGGATCAAACCTATGTCTCTTATGTCTCCTGCATTGGCATGCAGGTTCTTTACCACTAGTGCCATGTGGGAACAGAATGAAAATCTTTGATCATCCTTCCCTCCAAAAGGGCAGTTTTTCTGCTGCTAAGAACCATCATTTATCAAGTGATTCCAGAATCAGGCTTGGTTCTAAGACATGGAGCATCCAATGTGGGAATTCTTACCCAGGGTCCACCCCAAGGGTACATGCATAGAACTGGGGGTTTCTTCAGCTTGGATAGGAAAGAAAGTCACATCTTTATTCCCACTAACTTCTAACAAGAATTTAGCATTTCTATTACAATGAATACAACAAGCCTCATCATTATTGTGACTCTGTCCACAGTGGAAAACCCAGATATTTTTGTACAACATGACAGTTGATACAGAGATGTCCAGAGAACTTTTACAGATATAACTACTTTTTAAAAGAATAGTGAATTAATCTTCTGCCATTTAAATTACAGGTGGTACAGTGGTAAAGAATCTGCCTGCCAATGCAGGAGATACAAGAGACAAGAGTTTGATCCCTGGGTTGGGAAGATCCCCTGGAGTAGGAAATGGCAACTCACTTCAGTATTCTTGCCTGGAAAATTCCATGGACAAAAGAGACTGGTGGGCTACAGTCCATGGGATTGCAAACAGTCAGATACAACTGAGTAACAGCGCACGCGTGCACACACACATACACACACACACACACACATTTAAATCCTAATCAAGCTGCGCTTATTATATCACACAGCATATATTATTAGTTTGTGTGTTTGTTCAGTCACTTGACAGTCATGTCCAACTTTTTGCAACCCTATGGATTGTAGCCTGTCCATGGGACTCTCCAGGCAAGAATGCTTGAGTGGGTTGCCATGCCCTCTTCCAGGGGATTTTCCCAACCCAGGGATTGAACCTGGGTCTCCTGCATTGGAGGCAGATTCTTTACTGCTGAGCCACTGGGAAAGCACCTATACGTTAGCTTAGTATCTTGATAACTCAGATAGGAGTTTTGATATCAAGTTTTGTAAACCACCTCTTTTATCATTTTTATTTGTGGTAAAACCCAAGTAGTAATATAAAACTGACCATCTTAACCATTTTTTGGTATACAATTCAATAGCATTAATTGTTGTTCAGCTGCTCAGTTGTGTCTGACTCTTTGCAACTCCATGGACTGCAGCACACCAGACTTCTCTTTCACTATCCTGGAGTTTGCTCAAACTCATGTCCATTGATTTCATTCACAATATTGTGCCAACATCACCACTATCCATCTCCAGAACCTGTCTTACAAAACTCAAACTCTACACCCATTAAAGAATAACTCCCATCCTCCTCTCCCTCAGCTGCTAGCAATCACCATTCTACTTTCTTTCTAATTTGACTAGCCAGACCTCAAATAGGTGGGATTATACAGTATTTGTCCTTTTGTGATTGGCTTACATCACTTAGCTTAACATCCTCAAGGTTCATCCACGTTGTAGCATGTGTCACGATTCCCTTCTTTTTTAAGGCTGAATATTCCATTGCATGTATGCACCACATTTTATTACTCATTCATCCATCTATGGAAACTTGGATTGGATATAATTATTTCTTTGTTATATCATGTATTTTATTATGTGCATTTTAATCTTTTTTAAAGACCTTATTGAATTTATTATAATATGGCTTCTGTTTTATGCTTTTTGGTTTTTGGGCCACAAGGCATGTGGGATCTTAGCTCCCAGACCAGGGATTGAATTCGCACCCCCTGTTTTGGAAGGTAAAGTTCTAACCATCGTACTGCCAGGGAAGTTCTTTATTATATGCATTTTAAAAAGTTATCTTGAGAGGAGGTCCACTGACTTCATCAACCAACCAAGGGATTCATGTGTAATACATAAAGAGGGAAGAACCCCAGTGGGGGAAGAAGCCCAGTGAGAAAGACATGAGGAAGTGGGCTCAGAGAAGTTGACATTTGCCCAAGGTCACCCAGGAGGGAGTCAAGTCCAGCTTGGTCAGACTTGACCGAGGTCAGGTATGACTTCCCTTGCACAGCGAATGGCTCTGGTTTCAGTGGACACTTGGTGTTTTTCCAGGAACACTGTGAAAAAAATGAAGATGTCTTCTTCCTAGCACTGAAATTCAAGATGTAAGTCACCATTTGTGGGAGGAAAGTCCAGCCCTCTCTTCACTCCCTTTTCTCAGGCAGTGCTCCTGTGTCTAGGTCTTCACTTGCCTCTGTCCAACTCCTGAGTGAAGACCCCAGGACAGCTGAGACACAAAGGGGCCTCTGATGTCTCCTAAGGTACCTAAACCCCCAGATCTGGGACAGTGGGGAGTGTGCACCCCATTAAATCCTTAAGTCTGTGAGCAGACGACTAGGATACCCTCATTCTCACCCAACAGCTGGAAGAGGGCAGTGATTCCCAAGCCCCTCCCCAAGTCATATTGACAAACAGTCACACGACTTTAATCCCAATATAAACTTTCAGGCCCTGTAATTGCTCTAGTTTAGCAAAACTTCCCCCTGAGAAAACTAAACACTGAGACTATTCACTCTGGTGTCATGGGAGACCCTCTCGAAAATGCTAAACTCTCTGACATCACCATTTAATGATTATTTTACTTGTGAGCACTGATGGGGATAATAACAACAGAGTGGAAAGGGGAGGAGGGATAAATTGGGAGATTAGGGTTCATATATACATGCTAACACACTGCGTATATAAATAGATAAGTAATAAGGACCTACTGTATAGCAGAGGGATCTCTACTCTATACCCTGTAATGACCTATATGGAAAAAGATTCTAAAAAAGAGTGGATACAAGTATACTTACAACTGATCCACTGCTATACAGCAGAAACTAACACAACATTGTAGATCAACTATACTCCAATAAAAACTAATTAAAAAAATAAATAACAGTAGCTATTATTGATTGGCACTTTCTGTTTGCCAAGCATGTTAATTCTCCAACAATCACAGGTAGCAGGGGCAACTACTGTCCCTCATTTTACAGAAGAGGAAAGAGAAGCCCAGAGTGGTCAGTAATTTTTAAGAGTCACACAGCTGGTAAGTGACTTGAACTTTGACTCCAGGTGGTCTGCATGAAAGGCCTCATGCCAAGATCTGGGAATTCTCTTTCTAAGACACAAGCCTGTGGTTGCAACAAGGGAGGAAGCCATATAAATGTCTGTGAATTTCTTGGTTACACTTTTTTTTCACCTTGTGTAGGAGATAAAGTACAGTAAGTCCCCTACATGAAAATCTTCAAGTTGCAAACTTTAAAAGATGCAAATGTGCCTGTCTGCCAGGCTCTGTATGCCAGCTGTTGTACCAGTGTTGTTCAGTCCTCAGTCATGTCTGACTTTTTACTTCCCCATGGACTGCAGCCTGCCAGGCTTCCCTGTCCTTCATTATCTCCCAGACCTTGCTCAAACTCATGTGCATTGAGTTGATGATGTCATCCAACCATTACATCCTCTGTCATCCCCTTCTAATCCTGTCTTCAGTCTTTCCCAGCATCAGGGTCTTTCCTAATTAGTTGGCTTTTCGCATCTGGTGGCCAAAGTATTGGAGCTTCAGCTTCAGCATCAGTCCTTCAAATGAATATTCAGGGTTAATTTCCTTTAGGATTGACTGGTTTTATCTCCTTGCAGTCCAAGAGACTCTCAAGAGTCTTCTCCAACACCATAGTTCAAAAGCATCAGTTCTTAGGTCCTCAACTTTCTTTATGGTTCAACTCTCATATCCATGCATGACTACTGGAAAAACCATAGCTTTGACTAGATGGACCTTTGTCAGCAAAGTAATGTCTCTGCTTTTTAATGTGCTGTAGGTTTGTCATAGCTTTTCTTCCAAGGAGCAAGTGTCTTTTAATTTCATGGCTGCAGTCACCATCTGCAGTGATTTTGAAGCCCCCCAAAATAAAGTCTGCCATTGTTTCCATTGTTTCCGCATTTATTTGCCATGAAGTGATGGGACCAGATGCCATAATATTAGTTTTTTGAATGTTGATTTTTAAGCCAACATTTTCACTCTCCTCTTTCACCTTCATCAAGAGGCTCTTTAACTTCTCTTCACTTTCTGCCATAAAGGTGGTGTCATCTGCATATCTGAGGTTATTGATATTTCTCCTGGCAATCTTGATTCCAGCTTGTGCTTCTTCTAGCCTGGCATTATACATGATGTATTCTGCATACTGTACTGTAAGATTAACAATGTTTCTTTGTGTGTGTTTGTTTTTTATGCATGTATTATTTGTCTGAAAAGTATTAAAAACCTATTATAGTATGGTACTATTACCAATTATGTTAATAAGGCACCTAGGCTAACTTTGTTGGACTTATGAACAAATCGGACTTACGAATGTGCTCTCAGAATAGAACTCCTTCATAAGCAGGGGACTTACTGTAGTTTTATTTCAAGAAGCAAATTAACAGCTAAGAGCCCAGATTCTAGGAATATTCAAATTCACTAGATACCAGAGAAGTGCAAATTAAAACAACATTACGACAGAGGATTTACACTCATCAGAATAGCAAAAATTATGGAGGTGGAAATGAGAGAGGAGGAATGCTGGCAAAACTGTGCAGAGAGGCAGGAAGGCAAAGAGCTCAGAGCCCAGGTGCCACAACCAGTCTGGGGAAGGCACACCCACCTGGGCACTCCTGAGCTGGTTTCCTTATCTGCAAATGGAGGTGATTTTTATCTACTTCATAGAATTGCTGCAAGGATTTCAATAATACCCAGTGCTGGGAAGGGCACCTATACCAAGTAAGGGCTCTGAAAACAGCACAGGCAAGCCTGAGCTCCCAGAAGGCAAGGCCTTTTCTCTTGTCATTGGCTGTATCCTAGTGCCTAGAAGATCCCCTGGAAAAGGGCATAACAACCCACTCCAGTATTCTTGCCTGGAGAATTCCATGGACAGAGGAGCCTGGTGGGCTATAGTCCAAGGGGTTGAAAAGAGTCGGACACAACTGAGAGACTAACACTAACTCAGTTAATACTTGTTGAATAAATGGATGCATTTGCAAATTGTATGGGGAGAAGGAGACATCTCAGCACCACTTGATGGAACATCAAATAGTGAAAAATGGAAAATCTCGAAAACTGGGACAACATGGAAGGAAAATTAAGTGTCTGGCCATTCTGTGAGCCAGTTGTCTCACTTAGATGTATCTCAAGAGTTCCTCCTCTGGTTCACAAAGCGGGACAAACCAGGGGACAGTCCAGGGAACAAGTGAGTCAATGTGGGAAAGCCACATGATAGAAGATGCTGCAGCAGGGACTTTCATGATGGCCCACTGGGTAAGACTTTGCCTTCCAATGCAGGGGCTGTGGTGGCTGTGGATCCCTGGTGGGGGAGCTAAGATCCCACATGCTTTGCAACCAAAAAGCCAAAACAAAACAGAAGCACTAATGTAACAAATTCAATAAAGACTTAAAATAAAAAGTGATCATCCAGAGCAGGGCTTGGCAAACCTTCCTCTAAAAGGTCAGATAATAACTATTGCAGGCTTTTCAGGCCACAGGATCTGTCACAGCCTTAGATGATATTCAAGGCTGTTCCAACAGAACTATTCATGAACTCTCAAATTTGAATTTCATATAATATGTATGTGTCCCAAAATATTAATCTTCTTTTGAGTTTCCCCACCACCACCAAATCGTTTAAAAATCTTAGCTTGCAGGCTGCTCAAAAACTGTTGGGAAATGTGAGACTGGACACTGCAAAACTCCTAGAGGAAAACAGGCAAAACACTCTCTGACATAAATCGAAGCAATATCTTTTGATCCGTCTCCCAGAATAATGGAAATAAAAACAAAAATAAACAAATGGGATCTACTTAAATTCAAAAGCTTTTGCACAAGGAAGGAAACAATAAACAAAACAAAAAGACAAGCCACAGATTGGGAGAAAATATTTGCAAACAATGTCACCAGCAAGGGATTAGTCTCCAAAATTTACAAACAGTTCATGATGCTTAACAGCATCAAAACAAACAACCCAATCAACAAACGGGCAGAGAACCTAAACAGACATTTCTCCAAAGAAGACATAAATACGGCCATGAGGCACATGAAAAGATGCTCAGCATCACTAATCATTAGAGAAATGCAAATCAAAACTACAGTGCGATATCACCTCACAACAGCTAGAATGGCTATCATCAAAAAAATCCACAAGCAATAAATGCTGGAGAAGGTGTGGGCCCTTCACTGTGGGTCCAACACTTACACTGTTGGTGGGAATGTAAATTGGTACAGACCACTATGGAGAACAGCATGAAGGTACCTTAAAAAATTAAAAATAGAGCTACCACATGACCCTGCAATTCCACTCCTGGGAATATATCCAGAGAAAAACGTGATCCAAAAGGATATATACAGCTAAATGTTCACTGCAGCACTGTTTGCAACCCACAAGAAATGAAAGCAACCTAAATGTCCATCGACAGAGGAATGGATAAAGATGACGTGGCACATATAAACGATGGGATACTCCTCAGCCATTAAAAAGCATGAAATAATACCATTTGCAGCAACACGGATGGACCTAGAGAGTGTCTTACTGAGTGAAGTCAGACAGACAGAGAAGAAGAAATACTGCATGAAAACCCTCACATGTGGAATCTAAAAAGAAATGATACAGATGGACTTACAGAACAGAAAGAGACCCACACACTCAGAGAGTGGACTTACGGCTGCCAGTGGGAAGGATGGGGTGGAGGGACAGTCAGGGAGCTGGGGATGCACATGTCCACACTGCTGTACTTAAATGGGTAACCAACAAGGACCTACTGCTTAACACCGGAAATGGCTCAATGCTGTGCGGCAGCCTGGGTGGGAGGGGAGTTTGGGTGGAATGGATACGTGTACATGTATGGCTGAGTCCCTTCGCTGTCCACCTGAAACTAACACACCATTGTTAATCAGCTGTACCCCAATACAAAATACAAAGTTTTAAAAATGTTAAAAAAAAAAAACACCTGCTGGGGCCCAGATTTTGCCCGTGAGCCACCATTTGCTCAGCCCTGTTCTAGATGTGTGTCAGCAACATGGATGAATTCCAAAATCACAAGCAACACAGCTGGTAATCTTGGACAGGATGGGGGTTAAAGAGAAATGACCATACATCTGAGATTTCCAGAGAAAGACTAGTTTACCTCAGGTTGTCCCAGTAAATAATAGCCCATATCTCACTCTCAAAAGTCAACAGATCAAATGATGAATTATATGCGCCCTCCCCAGTTAAACCATCATTCTTGTTACATAAATTACAAACAGACATTCAGAACAACCATCAACAGGAGAACACTGGAACCTACCAAAAAAAGATACCCCACGTCCAGAGACAAAAGAGAAACTACAACGAGACAGTTTGATAAGCACCTAGCCTCCTCCTGTCTAAAAATATAAAAATAAAAAATTAAGCAAGAACAATAATTCTTAAAAAAAAACAGACATTCATTCATATATCCCCCAACATCTAGAAAGAGGCTGGCAACTTTTTTCCTCATAAAGGACCAGATAATAGATATTTTAGGCCTTGTGCCATGTGACCTATTGATGAAGCCTGAAAACAGTCAGAGACAACACAGAAATTAAGGTGTGAGGCCAGGTACCACTAAAACTTTCTGATGGACCTTGAAATTTGAGGGTCATATAATTTTCACGTATCAAAAAATGTTACCCTTCTTCGGATTTTTTTCAATCATTCGAATATGTGAAAACACTTTCAGCTCGTGGGTCGTATAGTCTGGCAATGGGCTGGCTCTTGGCCCAAAGGCTGTAGTTTGTTGACTATCAGTCTGGAAGAACACCTGGCCCCATGGTAGGTGCTGCAGAAAAGTCTGTTGTTAGCTGAGTGCACTTACTATCAACAACCATGCCTGTCTTACAAGGGCACATGCAGATTTAAGGACAGATAAACACCTGAGAGGGCTTCCCTGGTAGCCCAGATGGTAAAGAATCTGACTGTCACGTAGGAGACCTGGGTTCTATCGNTGGGAAATGTGAGACTGGACACTGCAAAACTCCTAGAGGAAAACAGGCAAAACACTCTCTGACATAAATCGAAGCAATATCTTTTGATCCGTCTCCCAGAATAATGGAAATAAAAACAAAAATAAACAAATGGGATCTACTTAAATTCAAAAGCTTTTGCACAAGGAAGGAAACAATAAACAAAACAAAAAGACAAGCCACAGATTGGGAGAAAATATTTGCAAACAATGTCACCAGCAAGGGATTAGTCTCCAAAATTTACAAACAGTTCATGATGCTTAACAGCATCAAAACAAACAACCCAATCAACAAACGGGCAGAGAACCTAAACAGACATTTCTCCAAAGAAGACATAAATACGGCCATGAGGCACATGAAAAGATGCTCAGCATCACTAATCATTAGAGAAATGCAAATCAAAACTACAGTGCGATATCACCTCACAACAGCTAGAATGGCTATCATCAAAAAAATCCACAAGCAATAAATGCTGGAGAAGGTGTGGGCCCTTCACTGTGGGTCCAACACTTACACTGTTGGTGGGAATGTAAATTGGTACAGACCACTATGGAGAACAGCATGAAGGTACCTTAAAAAATTAAAAATAGAGCTACCACATGACCCTGCAATTCCACTCCTGGGAATATATCCAGAGAAAAACGTGATCCAAAAGGATATATACAGCTAAATGTTCACTGCAGCACTGTTTGCAACCCACAAGAAATGAAAGCAACCTAAATGTCCATCGACAGAGGAATGGATAAAGATGACGTGGCACATATAAACGATGGGATACTCCTCAGCCATTAAAAAGCATGAAATAATACCATTTGCAGCAACACGGATGGACCTAGAGAGTGTCTTACTGAGTGAAGTCAGACAGACAGAGAAGAAGAAATACTGCATGAAAACCCTCACATGTGGAATCTAAAAAGAAATGATACAGATGGACTTACAGAACAGAAAGAGACCCACACACTCAGAGAGTGGACTTACGGCTGCCAGTGGGAAGGATGGGGTGGAGGGACAGTCAGGGAGCTGGGGATGCACATGTCCACACTGCTGTACTTAAATGGGTAACCAACAAGGACCTACTGCTTAACACCGGAAATGGCTCAATGCTGTGCGGCAGCCTGGGTGGGAGGGGAGTTTGGGTGGAATGGATACGTGTACATGTATGGCTGAGTCCCTTCGCTGTCCACCTGAAACTAACACACCATTGTTAATCAGCTGTACCCCAATACAAAATACAAAGTTTTAAAAATGTTAAAAAAAAAAAACACCTGCTGGGGCCCAGATTTTGCCCGTGAGCCACCATTTGCTCAGCCCTGTTCTAGATGTGTGTCAGCAACATGGATGAATTCCAAAATCACAAGCAACACAGCTGGTAATCTTGGACAGGATGGGGGTTAAAGAGAAATGACCATACATCTGAGATTTCCAGAGAAAGACTAGTTTACCTCAGGTTGTCCCAGTAAATAATAGCCCATATCTCACTCTCAAAAGTCAACAGATCAAATGATGAATTATATGCGCCCTCCCCAGTTAAACCATCATTCTTGTTACATAAATTACAAACAGACATTCAGAACAACCATCAACAGGAGAACACTGGAACCTACCAAAAAAAGATACCCCACGTCCAGAGACAAAAGAGAAACTACAACGAGACAGTTTGATAAGCACCTAGCCTCCTCCTGTCTAAAAATATAAAAATAAAAAATTAAGCAAGAACAATAATTCTTAAAAAAAAACAGACATTCATTCATATATCCCCCAACATCTAGAAAGAGGCTGGCAACTTTTTTCCTCATAAAGGACCAGATAATAGATATTTTAGGCCTTGTGCCATGTGACCTATTGATGAAGCCTGAAAACAGTCAGAGACAACACAGAAATTAAGGTGTGAGGCCAGGTACCACTAAAACTTTCTGATGGACCTTGAAATTTGAGGGTCATATAATTTTCACGTATCAAAAAATGTTACCCTTCTTCGGATTTTTTTCAATCATTCGAATATGTGAAAACACTTTCAGCTCGTGGGTCGTATAGTCTGGCAATGGGCTGGCTCTTGGCCCAAAGGCTGTAGTTTGTTGACTATCAGTCTGGAAGAACACCTGGCCCCATGGTAGGTGCTGCAGAAAAGTCTGTTGTTAGCTGAGTGCACTTACTATCAACAACCATGCCTGTCTTACAAGGGCACATGCAGATTTAAGGACAGATAAACACCTGAGAGGGCTTCCCTGGTAGCCCAGATGGTAAAGAATCTGACTGTCACGTAGGAGACCTGGGTTCTATCGCTGGGTCAGGAAGATCCCCTGGAGAAGGAAATGGCAACCCACTCCAGTATTCTTGCCTGGAGAACTCCACGGACAGAGGAGCCTGGCGGCCTATAGTCCAGGCGGTTGCAAGAGTCGAACAAGACTGAGTGACTCACACAAACGCCTGACTGAGGGTCGAGGAGACACTTAGGAGGAAATAGGGATTGGGAATAAATGAGAAAAATAATGAAATAAGAAAAACTTCACCCAGACTGAGAAAGATGACATTTAATCATGAACTGAGTTGCGTGACAGATGCAGCTCCACTTCTGAGGCGAGAAAAGAGGAAAAGAAAGAAGAAGAGCGAATCCGGGCTCTGGAGCCAGAGAGCCTGGATTTGAAATGTTGAGGCTGCCCCCACTATCTGGGGACTTCGAGCAAGTTTAACTTCTCAAAGGTTCTTTGGAAAATGGAACTAAATATGGGACTTTCTTCCTAGGGCTGCTGGGAGGACTAAATTAATCCATACAGGAAAGGGCTTGGCACAGTGTCTGGTCAATGAACATTTATACTGTTACGGCTGTTTTCGATAAAGAACAGAGAGAATCGTATGCCCCAGAGGTACAAACAAGGTGATTGAGCACAGGTGGTTAGGGCTTCCCTGGCGGCTCAGATGGTAAAGAATCTGCCTGCAGTACAGGAGACGAGGGTTCGATCCCGGGGTGGGGAAGATCCCCTGGAGAAGGAAATGGCAATCCGCTCCAGTACTCTTCCCTAGGAAATACCACAGACAGAGGAGCCTGGCGGACTACAGTTCATGGGGTCGCAAAGAGTTGAGACCACTTAGCGACTAATAGCAACAAACAGGTGATTGAGAGAACAGGCTCTAGGGCCAAGAAGCCCAGTTTTGCCACGTGCTGGCTGTGTGACCTTGACCAAGTCCTGTGTGCTTTCTGTACCTCAGTTTCCTCAGCTGGGCAGCGCTGATAACAGTAATGCTTGCCTCACGGGGTTGAGGTAAAAATTAAATTACTCAAAACATAGCTTAGCACACAAGTGCTCAGGTACGTTAGTATGTTACCACTCTGGACCCACAATTTCTGCCCCAGGGGAAATTAAGAAAGGAGTCAGAACAACAATCCCATGTGACACACTCCAAAAGGTCCAAGGAGCTGGGCTGTGAGCTTTGAGCAAGGATTCAGTGGAGGAAACATCTAACATGAGAGACAAGATCAAAACAAACAAACAGAAAGTAATGATTCTGATGAAACAGACATAATGTTGTGTGCAAGAAAACATCAGAGAAACTATCATTAGTAGCTTCAGAGAGTTAAATAAAAGAAATATTGCCTGCACGAAACAAGAATCATGGCTATAATCAAGGAGAAAATAAGGGAATGGGAATGATCTTTTGAGAAATAAAAACACAGTTGCTAAAATAAAAATTCAATAGAAAGACTGAAGGTAAAGTTGATGGAGACATTTTACAGAAAGTAGAACGAAAACAAAAATTTGAAAAACACACACACAAAAAGATTTTCTAGATGATGTGTTATTGCAGAAGGTTCAGTAGCTAACTAAAGAATTTTAGAAAGAGAGAACCAAGAAAACCATGGGGAAGAAATTATCAGAGTAATAATGTAACAGACTTTTCCAGAATTGAAGGAGAAGATGATCTGGAACGAAGTGATGACCTTATGCCCAGAGCAATGAATGAAAAACAAGATCTCCAGGAAGACAAAGTAAGCCACCATCTTCAATTTCAGAATACAAGTTGTAAGAAGATTATGAAGATGTTAGAGGAAAATGCAGATTACTTGAATGACCAAGAATACAACAGCCTTCTCAAAACAAGAGAAGCTAGAGCACAGTGGAAAAAAATATCTTCAAAGAGCTGAGAAAAAATAATTTTCAACCTGTTATTCTGTATACAACCAGACTATGAGTAAAGTTTAAAAGTGGAATAAAGCCATTGTAAGGAAGTCCCAGGATGACACCTGATACAACTCCCAGAAAGCAACTGAGAAATAAGGCTTGAAGGCTCAAAAAAAATCTACAAATGAAGGTGATAATTATCTGACAGATTTGACTATAAGGCAAACCTTAAGAACTTTCTCCACCCTTTGGAAGGGATAGGGAGATGTAGATGTTCAAAGAGAACAAAACAAATGAAAAAACAAGACAATTAATAACAAAAAAATTAAAAGTTGCACAAGAAAAGCTACTTCTTGGCTCAGTATGAATAAAATTTACATAGTCACAATAAAAAAATATGTGTATTTAACCAAAATTTGTGATATATTTTAAAAATGGAGGAAATGATAGTGGAGCGTATGAGTTAAAAAGCCTCAGCAATCAGGACTTCCCTGGTGGTCCAGCAGTTCAGAATCCCCATGCCAGTGCAGGGGGATGCTCAGTCTCTGGAGAACTAGGACCCCAGGGGCCATGGGGCAATTAGGTCTTGAGCATCACAACTGGAGAGGCGACGCACCTCAAGTAAGACCTGACACAGGCAAATAAATAAATATTCCTTTCCTGAGAAAGGAAAAGAGAGAAAAATAGATTTTTAAAAATCCTCACTGATCACAACAGGAAATCAACAGAGGATCTCTAAGATAGGTGAATCAAAATATTATATAACAGCTGAATTATTTAAAAAGAAGGAAATCTGTAAGAAGCAACTAAAAGAATGGTTACTTCGAAAGGGAAGGTGGGGATTGAAGAGGACATGGGACTGCAGCCTTCATTACTGATGTTTTGGCACTAATTGGCTTTTAATAAAAAGCATTTTAGGGCTTGCTTGGTGGCTCAGTGGTTAAGAATTCACCTGCCGGTGCCGAAGACATTGGCATCCCTGCATTGGCATGAGTTCCATCCCTGATCTGGAAGATCCCACAGGCCATGGAGCAACTAAGCTCATGCACCCTGGAGCCTGCACTCCACCTAACAGGAGAAGTCACCGTAACCAGGAGTCTGAGCACCGCAAGTAGAGAAGAAGCCTGCACAGTAGTGAAGACCCGGCATAGCCGAAAACATATAAACAACTTAAAAAAATGTTAATCTAAGACCTAGCCAAATAGGGGAGGCAGATCTTAATTCTGGTAGGTTCTAAGATATTTAAATGAAAAGGAAAGTAAGTCATGATGAAAGAAAAACAGCTTGCCTTGGTATTATATTATTTTATCTTTCAAAAATGCTTCTGGCAACCAAAGCAGTAATGAGTACACCTAATGCCCAGCTTCTAGTTTCTAAATGTCTCTTCTGACTGAAAGGAGCCAGGGCTCTTTAGAGGAAAGGCTGATTCCAGGCTTGGCACAGGGAAAGTATAAGGTGAGTCTGGAACACTTTGTTATGCCAGAAAGCAAGAATGTACTCAAAGAGTAATGGGAACACATCAAAAGGACCAAAAGCCAGTTTAAAGGGCTTCCCCAGGCCATAATTAGGACAATTTGGTCATTAAAAACATTAATGACTATAATTATTGCAAAACATTGAATAAAGTCTAAGAGTTCATGGTAAATACAAAAAAAAAAAAGAGAATTAGTTACCATTGCAGATGACTATTGGTGGTTTAGTTGCTAAGTCGTGTCTGACTCTTGCAACCCCATGAACTGTAACCGATCAGGCTCCTCTGTCCATGGAATTCTCCAGGCAAGAATACTGGTGTGGGTTGCCATTTCCTTCTCCAAGGGATCTTCCCAACCAGGAATCAAACCCAGGTCTCCTGCATTGCAGGTAATGACTATCTACAGGAGAGGACTATTAGGCCAACCTACTCTGAACATTGACAACAAGTTAAGCATTTAGGGGGAATTGCAGTTCATCTCCAGTTAATGAAGAAAAGTTCTTCTTTACAAAAGAATGTAGAATAAATTATATATTTTAAATTTTGCCATTCTGCAACCCCTAGTGAAGTAACTGAATCAGGCAAAGATCATCAGTGGATGTTAAAAACATTAAGTAAAAGGTTGTAGGGAAATGGTATATTTGCTTTGTGCCTAAGTATCATCCAGAGATCACTTGCAAATTGCAGAGGGAAAGTATACCTTTTCTGTGGAGGGATCCAGTGGTCACAATCTTAATTAAGGTCCAAATTTAGCATCATTGAAAGTAAGACAATCAGACATTATGTTCCTGATGAGTATAAAAGGACATACTTGGCTGTACCCACAAAGCGATCTGGCCATTATCTAACCTGAATTTGATCATGACTTTACACCACAGTGCAGGAAAAACAGAGAAGAATGCACTAAGGAATGTCATGAGGAACAAATCAGGTGACTCCAGAACGTATCATGAATCCAGTTGATCCTTGAACAATGCAGGGGTTAGGGATATTGACCCTCCAAAAATCTGAAAACTGGAGTGTAATTTATAATGTTCCTCCATATTTGTAGTTCCCCATCTCCTATTCAACCATTCAGACAGGGTATTTGGAATCATCTCAGCATATCTACCTAATTATTAGATTACTTATTAGGTTTATTTATTAAGGGCTTCCCTGGTGGCTCAGACAGTAAAGAATCTGTGGGAAACCAGGTTCAGTTCCAGGGTTAAGAAGATCCCCTGAGAAGGGAATGGCTCCCCACTCCAGTATTCGAATTCCATGGAGAGATAAGCCTAGTGGGCTACAGTCCGTGGGGGTTCATGGGGTCACAGAGTTGGACATGACTGAGCAACTAACACTTTTACTTTTATTAGTTCCAAAAGGGAGGAAATGGTATTTTTATGCTGATGGCATTTTACAGTGGAGGACAAAAAGTACACCACACTGCCTCTATGGTATTCATGCCAAAAATTATTATATTAATGAGAAAATTCCTGAATTTTATAATAGCACAATACTGAGTTATACATATTATTATTATTTTATATATCTAGAGAGAGAGAGGGAGTGATAAAGCAAATGTGACAAAATTTTATCAGTTGCTGAATCTGGATAAAGGGTACACAGGAGTTCTTTCTACTATTCTGCAACTCTATCCAAAATTTTAAATTATTTCAGAGAAAAAATTTTTAGAAAAATCTAAGTTAGACCTGGACCAGCTGGGGAGGCAATTCCTAAAAATATAGGGATTAAGAAAACATTTAAATCTTGATCAAATAAGTTACCTTTATTTAAACACCTTTTATTATGTTGGCATTTCTTTTAGTTTTCAGGAATACTTGTTGACTTCATGGAACTGGCAGAGCTGGGACTCCAAGGTAGGGAGGCATGCCTGGCCAAGTGACTGAGCTGCAAACTGAAGTCTGTTCCCAGACATTTTGGTTCTCAGCTAGTATCCTTTCTTTCCAGCTGAACTGCCTCATCCTTATGCTGGAAGCCAGCCCCCCCAAATGCTATCGTGGAACGCCTCAAGCCCTCAGCACCTGCCCAGCACTGGCACCCACATGCTTTATACTCTAGGAATGTTTTCCAGTTACTCTGCTGCCACTCCCACCTGCATTAGACCACTTCACCCAGACCATGGCTGGGTTGTGTGTTTTTACACTATAGTTTTAGCACAGTGCTAAAGGCAGAAAAGCATAAAGCATAAGAGCTCAGAAAACCTTTTCTGATCCATTATTTCCAGAAAGCATTTAATAAATAAATACTCAGAAGATAGGATATGGGTGAGAACAGATACTTATGGGCCATCTAACAACCTTTGGGCTTAACGTGTAAGGGATATGAACACACAGGCAAACAAACCAAGATAATTTATAAAGCACATCTCAAGTAAGTAGAACTTTTTTTCCCTTTAAAAAAAAAAGTTTTTTTAAAAAATATATCGTTGCTTTAGGTCTTCTCTGGTGGCTCAATGGTAAAGAGTTGACCTGCCCATGCAGGAGATGGAGGAGACTGGAGTTTGATCCCTGGGTCGGGAAGATCCCCTGGAGCAGGAAATGGCAACCCACCTCAGTATTCTTGCCTGGGAAATCTCATGGACCGAGAAGCCTGGTGGGCTGCAGTCCATGTGGTCGCAAAAAAGTAAGACATGACTTGGCAACTAAACAAGGTAGTTGCTTTAACAATGTTGTGTTAGTTTCTACTGTTCGGCAAAATGAATCAGCTGTACATATACAATCCATGAAGTCACAGCAAGTCGGACACAACTGAGAAGCTAACAGTTTCACTTTTTTCCACACCTGTACATATATCCCTTCCCTTTTGGACTTCCTTACCATTCAGGTCACCACAGTGTATTAAGTAGAATTCCCTGTGCTACACAGGAGGTTCTCATTAGTCATCTATTTTTAACATAAGTATCAATAGTGTAAATATGTCTATCCCAATGCCCCAATGCCCCAATCTCTCCCACCCACCAGTAGAACTATTTTTTAAATTGAAGTATGGTTTTACTTTCATGCATTGGAGAAGGAAATGGCACCCACTCCAGTGTTCTTGCCTGAAAATTCCTAGAGATGGGGGAGCCTGATGGGTTGCCATCTATGGAGTCGCACAGAGTTGGACATGACTGAAGCGACTTAGCAGCATAGTTGACTCACAATGCTGTATTAGTTTCAGGTGTAAACAAGCAGAACTTTTGACCTGCTTCCAAAGTACTGTTTCAAGCTGAAACTCAGAGATGAACTTGGCTAGGAGTGGGAGGACTGTCTCCCTCTGGCCTTATCAATTCTCTTCCTCGGGGAGTTATTTACCTTCTTCAAGATTGTGTTTGCTGATCTTCCCAATTGGTCTGAAAACTTCTCGGGAAAGGGACAGATGTGGTTTTGTCCCTCTGTGAACTTTCTCCTGTTTCTGCATACTCAGCTCTGTCCACTTGCAGCAAGCATCCCAGGCCCGGAGGAGCCGCCTGTACCCAGTGCCTCAACCTCAATCTTGCCAGAGAGAGTGGGCCAGGGAGATGGATGGAACAGAGCTTCAGGATCTGACAAACCCCGACAGTGACTTATGGGCCGGGTGACGTTCTCACACAATGCATATAGCCCCTGAGCTTCAGTTCCTTCTGCTGCAAAATGAGGGAAGTGGGAATTCCCCAGCAGTCCAGTGGTTAGGACTCTGAGCTCCCACTACAGGGAGAATGGGTTCCATTCCTGGTTGAGGAACTAAGATCCCATCAAAAAAAAACGAAATGGAGGTAGTAAAACTGACTTCTTGGGCTTCCCTGATAGTCTAGTGATTAAGAATCTGCCTGCCAATGCGGGGGACATGAGTTCAATCCCTGGTCCAGGGAGATTCCACATGCCACGGGGCAAAAAGCCTGTGCACCACAACTACTGAGCCTGAGATCCAGAGCCTGTGCTCCACAAGAGAAGCCACCACAGTGAAAAGCCCCCACACAACACAGCTAGAGAGCAGCCCCTGCCAGCCACAACTAGGCGAAAGCCTGTGCACAGCCTGTGCACAGTCAGAATAAATTCTTTTAGAAAACTGACTATTCCCCCAAAATGACTGGGTGGATTGTGACAATGAGGCCTCTGAGCTTCATCCAGTGTTTGGAAACCTTGGTGACCATCAGGGGCCTTCTGTCCAGTTTTGTCCCGTTTGCAGAGCTATCCCTGGGGGGTGGGGGAATGGCGGGTAAAGTCACTCATTCTTACTGTCTCTACTCCTTCCTTCCTCTCTCTCCAAATTTTGTTGTTGTTCAGTCGCTAAGCATGTCTGACTCTTTGTGATCCCACGAACTGCAACACGCAAGGCTCCTCTGTCCTCCACTTTCCCCTGGAGTTTGCTCAGATTCGTATCCATTGAGTCTGTGATGCCATCCAACCATCTCATCCTCTGTCACCCTCTTCTCCTCCCCTCAATCTTTCCCAGCATCAGAGTCTTCCAATGAGTCGGCTCTTCGCATCAGGTGGCTCAAGTATTGGAGCTTCAGCATCAGTCCTTCCAATGAATATTCAGGGTTGATTTCCTATAGGATTGACTAGTTTGATCTCCTTGCAGTCCAAGGGACCCTCAAGAGTCCTCTCCAGCACCCAATTCAAAAGCATCAATTCTTTAGCACTCAGCACCTCTCCAAGTTGGTTCAGGTATGCTGCTGCTGCTAAGTCACTTCAGTCGTGTCCAACTCTGTGTGACCCCATAGATGGCAGCCCACCAGGCTCCCCCATCCCTGGGATTCTCCAGGCAAAGAACACTGGAGTGGGTTGCCATTTCCTTCTCCAATGCATGAAGGTGAAAAGTGAAAGGGAAGTCGCTCAGTCGTGTCCGACTCTTCGCGACCCCATGGACTGCAGCCTACCAGGCTCCTCTGTCCATGGGATTTTCCAGGCAAGAGTACTGGAGTGGGGTGCCATCGCCTTCTCTGTGGTTCAGGTATAATCTGGTCAATATCAACAGCAGGTATCAGAGATGGATGTGCAGGAAAATATTTCTTCCCTAGGAGGCCATAAAAAGCAAGAGGCTTCCACTCCAGAGCCAGGCTGCCTGGGTTCAAATCCCAATTCCACCATGTTCCTGCCCTGTGAACCTCTATGCTTCAGCTTCCTCACCTATAAAACAGGAACAATAACAACAGCAGCTACTCTGTAGGGTTTTTCCGAGGATAAGATTCGTCAACACATAATTACAGAGCTCTCTGCTAGTCATGGATGGATGTGAGAGTTGGACTATGAAGAAGACTGAGCGCCAAAGAATTGATGCTTTTGAACTATGGTGTTGGAGAAGACTCTTGAGAGTTCCTTGGACTGCAAGGAGATCCAACCAGTCCATTCTGAAGGAGACCAGCCCTGGGATTTCTTTGGAAGGAATGATGCTAAAGCTGAAACTTCAGTACTTTGGCCACCTTATGGGAAGAGTTGACTCACTGGAAAAGACTCTGATGCTGGGAAGGATTGGGGGCAGGAGGAGAAGGGGATGACAGAGGATGAGATGGCTGGATGGCATCACTGACTCGATCGGCATGAGTCTGAATGAACTCCGGGAGTTGGTGATGGACAGGGAGGCCTGGCGTGCTGCAATTCATGGGGTCACAAAGAGTCAGACACGACTGAGCGACTGAACTGAACTGAACTGCTAGTATTGAATTTCATTGAATCCAATACGATGGTACACTAGGAAATTAAGTGTATTACCAATTAAACTAAGACATATTATCAGTGGAACTGGAACTGAAATTACATATTGATATTAGAAAGTCTTAAATATGACATCCTTATACAAGGAATCTAAAAAGAAATTATATAAATAAACTTACCAACAAAAAAGAAAAGCTATGACAAATCTACTGCTAAGTTGCTTCAGTCGTGTCCAACTCTGCACAACCCCATAGACGGCAGCCCGCCAGGCTCCCCCGTCCCTGGGATTCTCCAGGCAAGAACACTGGAATGGGTTGCCATTTCCTTCTCCTAGACAGCATATTAAAAAGCAGGGGCATCACTTTGCCGACAAAGGTCCGTATAGTCAAAGCTATGATTTTTCTAGTAGTCAAGTATGAATGTAAGAGTTGGACCATGACAGAAGGCTGAATGCCAAAGAACTGATGCTTTCCAACTGTGGTGCTGAAGAATACTCTTGAGAGGCCCTTCAACAGTAAGGAGATCAAACCAGTCAATCCCAAAGGAAATCGATACTGAATATTCATTGGAAAGACTGATGCTGAAGCTGAAGCTCCAATACTTTGGCCACCTGATGCGAAGAATTGACTCATTGGAAAAGACTCTGATGCTGTGAAAGACTGAAGGCAGGAGGAGAAGGAGATGACAGAAGATAAGATAGTTGGATGGCTCTACCAACTCAATGGACATGAGTTTAAGCACACTCTGGGAGATGGTGAAGGACAGGGAAGCCTGACATGCTGCAGTCCATAGGATCCCAAAGAGTCGGACATGACTTAGCAATTGAACAACAACAACTTAAAAACAGAAAGAGACTCACAGAATTAGAAAATGAACTTATGGTTGCCAGGAGGAAGGGATAGTTAGGAACTCTGGGAAGGTCATGTGCACACTGCTATATTTAAAATGGATAACCAACAAAGACCTATCATATAGCTCATGGAACTTTGCTCAATGCTATGTCCCAGCCTGGATGGGAGGGGTGTTTGGGGAGAATGGATACATGTATATGCAAAAGATAAATAAAAGCTATGCTAAAAAAATTGATAGATGAAATACACTATTTTTATTAATATACATAGCTGGAACATATTCAGTTCAGTTCAGTTGCTCAGTCATGTCCAACTTTTTGTGATCCCATGGACTACAGCAGGCCATGCTTCTCTGTCCATCACCAACTCCCAGAGCTTGCTCAAACTCATGTCCATTGAGTCAGTGATGTCATCCAACATTCTTATCCTCTGTCATCTCCTTCTCCTCCTGTCTTCAATCTTTCTCAGCATCAGGGTCTTTTCCAATGAGTCAGTTCTTCACATCAGGTGGCCAAAGTATTTGAGCTTCAGCTTCAGCATCAGTCCTTCCAATGAATATTCAGGACTGATTTCCTTTAGGATGGACTGGTTTGATCTTCTTGCAGTCCAAGGGACTCTCAAGAGTCTTCTCCAACACCACAGTTCAAAAGTATCAATTCTTTAGCAATCAGCTTTCTTTATGGTCCAACTCTCACACCTATACATGACTAATGGAAAAACCATAACTTTGACTAGATGGACCTTTGTTGGCAAAGTGATGTCTCTGCTTTTTAATATGCTGTCTAGGTTGGTCATAGCTTTTCTTCCAAGGAATAAGCATCTTTTAATTTCATATCTGCAGTCACTGCCCACAGTGACTTTGGAGCCCAAGAAAATAAAGTCTGTCACTGTTTCCATTTCTTTCCCCATCTATTTGCCATGAAGTGATGGGACCAGATGCCATGATCTTACTTTTTTGAATGCTGAGTTTTAAGCCAGCTTTTTTGCTCTCCTCTTTTACCTCCATCAAGAGGCTTTTTATTTCCTCTTTGCTTCCTGCCATAAGGGTGGTGTCATCTTCATATCTGAGATTACAGATATTTCTGACAATCTTAAATCCAGCTTGTGCTTCCTTCAGCCTGGCATTTCACATGATGTACTGTGCATATCAGTCAAATAAGCAGGACAAAACAATATATAGCTTTGACGTACTTCTTTCCCAAGTTGGAAACAGTCTGTTGTCTGTCCAAGATGGTAGAGTAGAACGTGCACGCCTCTTCTCCTGCAAGAACTCCAAAATTGCAACTAACTGCTGAACAATCATTGACAGGAGAATGTTGGATCTCACCAAAAAAAGATACCCTACATCCAAGGGCAAAGGAGAAGCCCCAACAAGATGGCAGAAGGGGCAAAACTGTGTTTAAGAATCAAACCCCATACCCTCCAGAGATGCTTGGAGGGCTCAAATAAAACCTTGTGCACACCAGGACCCAGGGACCCCACAGAGACTGAGTCAGACTTGCCTCTGTGGTTTGAGTGTCTCCTGTGGAGGCACGGGTCAGCAGTGTCCTGCTGTGGGGAAAGGGGCTCTGGCTGCAGAAGACCTGGGAGGCACAGCACAGGGCATAAGTCCTCTTGGAGGAGGTCGCCATTAGCTCCACCATACAGCCACCAAGCAGAGACTCACAGACTGGAGAACAATTATACCAAAAAATGTTCTTGCACTGTTGTGAAAATTCTAGGGCCCCCAGCAGATCTCCCAACCTGGGGATCTGGCAAAGGGACTGAGAACCCCCAGGGAATTTGACTCTGAAGGCCAGTGAACTATGATTACAGAACTTCCACAGGACTGGGAAAACAGACTCTTGGAGGGCACAGACAAAACACTGTGCAAACCACGATCAGGAGAAAGCAGCAATGACCCCAGAAGAGAGTGAACCAGACTTGGCTGTGAATGTCCATGACTCTCTGGAAGAGGCCTGGATTGACAGTGGCCTGCCCTGGGGTCAGAGGCACTGAATATACCAGCATGCTGCAGCATGCTGACACACAGCCTTCTGAAGGAGGCTGCTACCATTGCTGCCATTACCCTTGCCATAGTCTGGCCTCAGCCCCAACTACAGGGATGGAACATAGCCCCATCCATCGACAGAAAACTGGATTAAAGATTTACTAAGCATGGCCCATCAGAGCAAGACCTAAATTTCCCCACAGCCAGTGCCTCCCATCGGGAAGCTTCCACAAGCCTCTTATCCTTATCCCTCAGAGGGCAAACAGAATAAAAACCACAGTCACAGAAAACTAACCAAACTGATCAGAAGGATCACAGCCTTGTCTAACTCAATGCGACTATGAGCCATGCCGTGTAGATCCACCCAAGACGGACAGGTCATGATGGAGAAATCCGACAAAACGTGGTCCACTGGAGAAAGAAATGGCAAGCCACTTCAGTATTCTTCCTTTGAGAACCCCATGAACAGTATGAAAAGGCAAAAAAGATGTGACACTGAAAGATGAACTCCCCAGCTGAGTATGTGCCCACTAAGCTGCTGGAGAAGAGTAGAGTAATAACTCCAGAAAGAATGAAGAAGCTGAACCAAAGCAAAAACAATACCCAGTTTTGGATGTGACTGGTGAAGGAAGTAAAGTCAGATGCTGTAAAGAACAATATTGCATAGGAACCTGGAATGTTAGGTCCATGAATCAAGGTAAATATCAAAGTGATCAAACAGGAGATGGCAAGAGTGAATATTGACATTATAGGAATCAGTGAACTAAAATGGACCGGAATGGAAGAATTTAATTCCAATGACCATTATATCTACTACTGTGGGCAAGAATCCTTTAGAAGAAATGGAGTAGCCCTCACAGTCAACAAAAGAGTCCAAAATGCAGTACTTGGATGCAATCTCAAAAATGACTGATCTCTGTTCGTTTCCAAGGCAAACCATTTAATATTACAGTAATCCAAGTCTATGCCCCAACCACTAATGCCAAAGAAGGTGAAATTGAATGGCTCTATGATGACCTACAGGTCGTTCTACAACTAACACCCACAAAAGATGTCCTTTTCATCATATGGGATTGGAATGCAAAAGCAGGAAGTTAAGAGCTACCTGGAGTAACAAGAAAGTTTGGCCTTGGAATACAAAATGAAGCAGGGCAAAGGCTAACAGAGTTTTGTCAACAGAACGCACTGGTCATAGCAAACATCCTTTTCCAGAAACACAAGAGACGACTCTACACATGGACATCACCAGATGGTCAATACCAAAATCAGATTGGTTATATTCCTTGCAGCTGAAGATGGAGAAGCTCTATGCAGTCAGCAAAAACAAGACTGGGAGTTGACTGTGGCTCAGCTCATAAACTCCTTATTGCAAAATTCAGACTTGAAGAAAGTAAGGAAAACCACTAGGCCATTCAGGTATGACCTAAATCGATTGTACAGTGGAAATGACAGATTCAAGGGATTAGATCTGATAGAGTGCCTGATGAACTATTGACAGAGGTTCGTAACACTGTTATGAACTGTTAACAGGAGGCAGTGATCTAAACCATCCCTAAGAAAAAGAAACACAAAAAGGCAAAACGGTTGCCTGTGGAGGCCTTACAAATAGCTGAGTAAAGAAGAGAAGTGAAAGGCAAAGGAGGAAAGGAAAGATATACCCATCTAAATGCAGAGTTCCAAAGAATAACAAAGAGAGATAAAGTCTTTCTCAGTGATCAATGCAAAGGGATAGAGGGAAACAACAGAATGGGAAAGACTAGAGATCTCATCAAGAAAATTAGAGATATCAAGGGAATATTTCATGCAAAGATGGGCACAATAAAGGACAGAAACGATACGGACCTAACAGAAGCAGAAGATATTAAGAAGAGGTGCCAAGAATAAACAGACAAACTATACAAAAAAGATCTTCATGACCCAGATAAGCATGATGGTGTGATCACTCACCTAGAGCCAGACATCCTGGAATTCGAGGTCAAGTGGGCCTTAGAAAGCATCACTAGGAACAAAACTAGTGGAGGCGATAGAATTCCAGTCGAGCTATTTCAAATCCTAAAAGAAAATGCTGTGAAAGTGCTGCATTCAATGTGTTAGCAAATTTGGAAAACTCAGCAGTGGCCACAGGACTAGAAAAGATCAGTTTTCATTCCAATCCCAAAGAAAGGCAATGCCAAAGCGTGTTCAAACTACCGCACAATTGCATTCATCTCACGTTAGCAAAGTAATGCTCAAAATTCTCCAAGCTAGGCTTCAACAATACATGGACTATGTTAGCATTAGGGTTATGGGTCAAATGTCAGGTTCACCATTTATACTACCTGCGTAACCTTACTTTACGGGTTCCCCAATAGTTCAACGGTAAAGAACCGCCTGCAATGCAGGCGAGGTAGGTTCAATCCCTGGGTCAGGAAGAGTTCCCCGGAGGAAGAAATAGTAATCCACTCCAGTATTCTCACATGAAAAATTCCATGGACAGAGGAGCCAGGGGGGGGGCTATAGTCCATAGGGTAGCAAAGAGTTGGACACAACTGAGCATCTGATCTTACTTATGCAAGATACTGAGCCTCTCTGTGTCTCAGTTTCGTCCTCACCTGTATATGCGGATAACATCAACAGCACCTACCATACAAGACTGTTGGGGTAATTAAATACGTGATGACTTAGGTAGTACCTAGTACACAGTCGGAGAAGGCAATGGCAACCCACTCCAGTACTCTTGCCTGGAAAATTCTATGGGCGGAGGAGCCTGGTAGGCTGGAGGCCATGGAGTCGCTAAGAGTCTGATATGACTGAGCGACTTCACTTTCACTTTCCACTTTCATGCGTTGGAGAAAGAAATGGCAACCCACTCCAGTTTTCTTGCCTGGAGAATCCCAGGGACAGGGGAGCCTGGTGGGCTGCCGTCTATGGGGTCGCACAGAGTCGGACACGACTGACGCGACTTAGCAGCAGCAGCAGTACACAGTAGGCGCTATGATTGCTACTCTTTAGAACAAAGTTATTCTCTCCAGGTGTGGAGGTTGACTGCGGGAAAAGAGGACGCACCTGGCTGGGCTTTTTAGGTTAAAAATGGCTTAGGCTTAACGGCCCTCTCCCACTCTCTCGAGGGTCAGGATGGCTCAAGGGCCTTCGCCCCGCCCAGTCCAGCCCCACCCAGCGCCCCCCACAGCCCAGCCCAGCCCAGCCCGGTCCGGCCCCGCCCTGCTCCGCCCCGCCCCGCCCCGCCCCGCCCGGTCCGGCCCAGCCCCTGCGCTAGTCTCGCGCATTTTAAAAGTGCGCGAGCTCCGGCGGAGACCCGGGGCCGGCGGTTGGTCGGGCGAAGCCATCTATTACGCTACGTGGGGGGAGGTAAAAGCCTACCTATCTACATTTTTTCTATTTTTAGCCATTCTGGCCTAGATGCTGACCTCCTTATAGCCTTCAGGTTCACTCCCTGTGCTCAGATTACGGGGAGGGGATTTCTGCTTGTCTGGGGAGAGCGTCTTTGTCTCTGTGCGGCGGTCCCCCCCACCTGCGGACGGGAATCTGGTGGGAGAGGACGATGGCCGGAGCGGGGAGGAGGCGGCCCTAGCGCCATTTTGTGGGAGCGAAGTGGAAGCTGGGCTGCTCTTGGATTCCTCCCTGCTTCAGTTTCCCTGTCGGGCTTCCTAGCAGCGGCCTAGCGGGTGAGTTGCAGATGCTTCTCACTAAGGACGCCCAGTGTGCCTCGGTTCCCGCGATGGGGCGGCCTCCGCCCCGGAAAGGGAGTCGTGGGACCAGGCCTGGTTGGTCCTGCCGGAGCGGACTCGCGTGGGAGCGACGTTAGGGCCTGGCGCGGGGTGGCAGCTGGCGTCTGAGCTGAGGTGCTGGGCCCACGCAGCCTTGCAGCCCGAGGCAGCGGTTTGGCCTTGCTTCCCGGCGCGGGCATTGCTTTGTGCCTTCGTACTTTTGCACCGGGACGGAGTTTAGGGCCTGTTACCCCAGCGGTCCTACCCCGGCCGCGCTTAGAAACTCCTCCCTCGGTTGTCACGCACTGGCTTCTGGGAGGCGGCGGCCCGCGTCGCGAAGGACCTGTCGCCGCTGTCCCTGCAGGCTCAAGTTTGGAGAGCCTCTGGACACCCCACAATCTGGAACAGGGAGGAACTTTTCCGTGTTCTTTTCCGCTGGCTCACTGCTCCTATTCAGTCCTCAAGACAGCTTCTGCATCGCTTGCTTAGGGAAGTCACTTTGACACCACTGTACACACACACACACATCTCAACCAGCTTAGGTTCTCCCCAAACACCCTCAGACTGCTTTCCAGTAGTACTTATCACGATTGTAATAAAATAAGTACTTCCTTGCGATCTTTCTCCTGCTTTCCCCCTCCTCCCCGCCCCCCCTCGCCTTGCCACTAGCTTGCCGTCTCAGACTAGTTTCACAGTGGCAGCACTTACAGTAGGCATTCATCAAATACTTAATGAACTAGCGAGGCATTACATTTTAATAACTATCCTTGCCTTTACTTCCTCGTTTTTCGGGGATAACCAACACCTGTAAGAATCCAAAGACCCGAGAATTTTTCTAGAAATCACAAAACACTGACGTGGTGGTATAAATCAGCTGGGATAAAGAAACAGTTATTTTGACCACACTTGTTAAGTCATTTGCATCTCTTTTCCCTTTAAGAGAAACAAAGATGTCTGAATATATTCGGGTAACTGAAGATGAGAATGACGAGCCCATTGAAATACCATCGGAAGACGATGGGACAGTGTTGCTGTCCACAGTTACAGCCCAGTTTCCAGGGGCATGTGGGCTGCGCTACCGGAATCCAGTGTCTCAGTGTATGAGAGGTGTCCGTCTGGTAGAAGGAATTCTGCATGCCCCCGATGCTGGCTGGGGGAATCTGGTATATGTTGTCAACTATCCCAAAGGTTTGTTGCCATTTGGTTTTGCAGTGATGCTAAAGTATAGGTTTGTATCGTTCTCAAGCATAGATCATGGTCTCTTTCTGGTGAACCATCTCCTATTGCCCACGTATTTCTTTAAAAGTTACTATCAGACAAGCTTGGAAGACCACTGAATGAGAATTGGAATACAAAACACATTTTTAAAACTATGTGTTTAAATAATTATCCACACTAATTTTGCTGAACTAATGCCAAATTTAAGAAATTAAGAATGCTTTGCAGTTCTATCAGTCTGTTGAAAATAGTCTAAAGTGCCTCAATATTTTGGTTTGTTCTTAATCCTTGCAACCTACGTCATTCATTCCGCTAATCCTCCCCCCCCTTTCCCCCCCGCTCTTAAATCAACATCAGTTGCAATAGCCCAAATCTTGAATTAGTTCAGTCCTAATTATAATTTTAGGTCTGGGCTTATTCTCACTGTGTCTTTTCAGTGATGGTTTTAATCTAAAAGGAAGCATGAAGATTTAGAAGTGTGCCAGGGAACTAAGTGCATTTTATCAGTAGGTACTTTGTGCTAGTTGATAGATCTCTCTTTTATTATAACTTTATATTGCAACAAAGGTGTACTATTTTGCCAGTATTTAAGATGTTGCCTCAAGAAATTTTTTCATCTATCAAGAAAAATTTTATTAAAATCAACTTGGTTTCTTTTAGTCTGCAGTTTCTTGATCCATTGGTTGTAGATAAATATTTACCCAAATGTGAAATGTCATTTAAATAGTAATGTATTGATGTAGGTTCATAATTGTAACAAGTGTACCACCTTGGTAGGGGATTTTGATAATGGGGTGGGGCTCTGCCTCTGTAGAGGGAAGGGTATATGGGAAATCTGCCTTCCTCAATTTTGCTGTGAACATAACACTACTCCAAAAACTGGTCTGTCTTTTGTCTAAATGTCATTACGTTTCTCTGCCCTTCCAAATACTGGTTGTTGTTTTTTTTTTAATAACTTAAGTTTCTGCTATTATAAAGTTAATGTGATTTGATGTTGAAAGTTTGGACATGAAACAGAAAAACTGAAATCAGTCTTAAAAATCTATAACTGGAGATTACAGTTGCTAATTTTTTGGTAGTCAGATTATGGACATTAAAACAATCAAGGAAATATATTAATAGGCACAAAGATAGCATCATGGTTTTTCAACCTGGTGGGTTTTTTTTCTTCCTTAATGTATTTTAAAGTGAAAATAAAGGAACTTTTGTTTTGGTACATCTTTTGAGAGGGGAGAATATACAGTTGTAATCTTGAGCTGTTATAGAACCAGAGTTTAGAATCCCCAGATTGGCTCCAGAAAAGCAACCGAGCCGCTTATTTAAGCCTTATTCTGTCCACGAGAGCTAACGTCACTCTTTACCATAAGTTTTCAGTGTCTTACTATTCCTAGAATGTTTTTGTTTCTCATTTCTGCATGAAGGGGGTGAAGTGTTTAAAGTGTTAAATGAATGTTCTAAAAGATTTCTGCTCACTTTGTTTAGATAACAAAAGAAAAATGGATGAAACTGATGCTTCATCAGCAGTGAAAGTGAAAAGAGCGGTCCAGAAAACATCTGATTTAATAGTGTTGGGTCTCCCATGGAAAACAACTGAACAGGATCTGAAAGATTACTTCAGTACCTTTGGAGAAGTTCTTATGGTTCAGGTAAGCTTTGATTTCATTTAACAGTTTTTCAGTGAATGACCGTCCAGAACAACTTGTTTTGGTGATGCTACCCTTCATGTTCAGTAGGTGATATTTTTAATATTTATTATATGTATGCATAATGGGTGCTGAAAAGAAATTTGGTTTATACTATTTCCCTTCATGTGTGTACTCTGGGCTGGTTATGTGTGTATGTAGATTTAGTGAATTTAAATGATTTTTTTTCTAGGTCAAGAAGGATATTAAAACTGGTCATTCAAAAGGGTTTGGCTTTGTTCGCTTCACGGAATATGAAACCCAGGTGAAAGTAATGTCACAACGACATATGATAGATGGACGATGGTGTGACTGTAAACTTCCAAATTCTAAGGTACTTTCTCTTGTTTTCTCTGCTTTGGCCATTTGTGGTGACAAACTTAAAAGATACTGTAAAATAAAACATTACAGTTGGAAAATGTGGCAGGGTATGTTCTTGAAATCTTTTTAAAAGTCTCAGGACCTTAATGCATGCTGAATATTTTATATATTTATTTGAAATACTTAGTTTATTACAGTTGGAAAATGTGGCAGGGTGTGTTCTTGAAATCTTTTTAAAAGTCTCAGGACCTTAATGCATACTGAATATTTTATATATTTATTTGAAATACTTAGTTTATTGCTCCTCCAAAATAAAACGTTATTCATTTTATTCTTTCTCTTGCTATTTTTAATGAATTAGCAATTTCTTACATAGTTACACGTGAACAAAGAATATGTTGATCTTGTTAGTGTTAACAAAGACAATTAGAATATGTTGATCTTGTTACAAAAGCCTTACTTACTCCAAGCAAGCAAGACTTGCTTATTTGAAACATTATCCTCTTTGCCAGGACATTTCTAATGCATCAGCTTTCCTTAATCCAAATATACTTTCATCAGCTTTAATATGTAAAGCATTGAAGTCTTATAAGAAGGAGATGTGCTAATACAAAAAAGAAAGAATGTACCTACTTTTTAAGCACTCACCTAAAGAAAAGACAGATAGGTTGTGTTACATCCGCCACCAGAATGCTGTTTTCATTGCTTGTAAAATATTTTTGATGGTTTTCTTCCTTTTGGTTTGATCAGCAAAGCCCAGATGAGCCTTTGAGAAGCAGAAAGGTGTTTGTTGGGCGTTGCACAGAGGACATGACTGCTGATGAACTGCGGCAGTTCTTTTGCCAGTATGGAGAAGTGGTAGATGTCTTCATCCCCAAACCGTTCAGGGCTTTTGCCTTTGTTACGTTTGCAGATGATCAGGTATTTTTCTCTTAATAACTTTGCCCCAGTTAGTTAGGTAATTTCTGTTGAACGTTGCCCTTCCAGCTAATTACCATCCTTATTAGCTAAGCTCTCTGACCCTGTATTTCCGGCCTGAATATTAATATGTGACATTTAAGTGAGAGTGTTACACATCCATTGAAAATGAACAGAAAAATCCCTGCTACCATTACTAAAGTTAAAGGCTATTTTATGGGTTTAAGTGAAATAAGTGCTCCTTGCTGATTTTTTCTCCAGTGTAGATGATGGCTTGAAATCTAAGTTTTATTGCTACTTTGTATGAATCAATTGTTTAATCTCCTCTATTTACATCCCTTATTTTTTATAGGTTGCCCAGTCTCTTTGTGGAGAGGACTTGATCATTAAAGGAATCAGCGTACATATATCCAATGCTGAACCTAAGCACAATAGCAATAGACAGTTAGAAAGAAGTGGAAGATTTGGTGGTAATCCAGGTGGCTTTGGGAATCAGGGTGGATTTGGAAATAGTCGAGGGGGTGGAGCGGGTTTGGGAAACAATCAGGGTAGTAATATGGGTGGAGGGATGAACTTTGGTGCATTTAGCATTAACCCAGCAATGATGGCTGCAGCCCAGGCTGCTCTGCAGAGCAGCTGGGGTATGATGGGCATGTTAGCCAGTCAGCAGAACCAGTCTGGCCCATCAGGTAATAACCAAAGCCAAGGCAACATGCAGAGGGAGCCAAATCAGGCTTTTGGTTCTGGAAATAACTCCTACAGTGGTTCTAATTCAGGTGCAGCGATTGGTTGGGGATCGGCATCAAATGCGGGATCAGGCAGTGGTTTTAATGGAGGCTTCGGCTCTAGCATGGATTCTAAGTCTTCTGGCTGGGGAATGTAGACATTGGGTTTCAATTAGTTGGTATACTGGTGGGAATTCAAATTTTTCTAAACTCATGGTAAGTATATTGTAAAATAACATGTAAGAATTTTCAAAATTGGTTTGTTCAGTGTGGAGTATATTCAGCAGTATTTTTGACATTTTTCTTTAGAAAAAGAGGAAGAGCTAAAGGAATTTTATAAGTTTTGTTACATAAAGGGTTGAAATATTGAGTGTTTGAACGTGAACCGCTGTTTGCCTGATTGGTAAACCAACACACTACAATTGATATCAAAGGGTTTCTCCTGTAATATTTTATCCCTGGACTTGTCAAGTGAATTCTTTGCATGTTCAAAATGGAAACCATTGATTAGAACTACATTCTTTTCTCCTTGTTTTAATTTGAACCCCACCATATGGATTTTTTTCCTTAGGAAAATCTCCTCTTTGGAGATCGTGCTGTCACAGTGCTTGGTTCTTTTGTTTTTTGTTTTTGTTTTTGTTTTAACACTTGTCTCCCTTCATATACAAAAGTACAATATGAAGCCTTCATTTAATCTCTGCAGTTCATCTCATTTCAAATGTTTATGGAAGAAGCACTTCATTGAAAGTAGTGCTGTAAATATTCTGCCATAGGAATACTTCTGTCTACATGCTTTCTCATTCAAGAACTCGCCATCACACTGCGCAGGCTGCGTCTTTGACGGTGGGTGTCCCATTTTTATCCGCTACTCTTTATTTCATGGAGTCGTATCAACGCTGTGAACGCAAGGCTGTGATATGGAACCAGAAGGCTGTTTGAACTTTGAAACCTTGTGTGGGATTGATGGTGGTGCCGAGGCATGAGAGGCTAGTATGAGCGAGAAAAGGAGAGAGCGCGTGCAGAGACTTGGTGGTGCATAATGGATATTTTTTAACTTGGCGAGATGTGTCTCTCAATCCTGTGGCTTTGGTGAGAGAGTGTGCAGAGAGCAAGGATAGCAAATAACGTACGAATGTTTTTGCATTCAAAGGACATCCACATCTGTTGGAAGACTTTTAAGTGAGTTTTGTTCTTAGATGACCCACGTTAGCTGAATGTGTTAAGTGAAACGATACTTGTATTTCCCCTACCCCTTTGTCAACTGCTGTGAATGCTGTATGGTGTGTGTTCTCTTCTGTTACTGATCTGTAAGTGTGGTAATGTGAACTGAAGCTGATGGGTTGAGAACATGGACTGAGCTTGTGGTGTGCTTTGCAGGAGTACTTGGAAGCAGAGTTCACCAGTGAGCTCAGGGTGTCTCAAAGCAGGGTGGAAGTTCTCATGTCTGTTAGCTACCCATAAGAATGCTGTTTGCTGCAGTTCTGTGTCCTGTGCTTGGATGCTTTTTATAAGAGTTGTCACTGTTGGAAATTCTTAAATAAAACTGATTTAAATAATATGTGTCTTTGTTTTGCAGCCCTGAATGCAAAGAATTCATAGCAGTTAATTCCCCTTTTTTTGACCCTTTTGAGATGGAACTTTCATAAAGTTTCTTGGCAATAGTTTATTTTGCTTCAAATAAACTTATTTGAAAAGTTGTCTCAAGTCAAATGGATTCATCACCTGTCATGCATTGACACCTGATACCCAGACTTAATTGCTATTTGTTCTTGCATTGTCCAAAGTGAAAAGTTTTTTTTGTTTTTTTGTTTTTTCAAATCTAGTTTTTAATAAGTCTGGGTGACCACACCTAAAATGGTAAGCAGTACCCTCCAGCTTTTTCTTAGTGCCTCTGTGCATTTGGGTGATGTTCTATTTACATGGCCTGTATAAATCTCCATTGGGAAATCATCCTTCTAAAAATATTCTTATTTGAAGGAGTGGGCAAAGCAGTGTTAATTTAAAATGCTTTGTAGCAAAGCCTATCAATTGAAATGAAGGGAATATCAGCACCTTTCTAGTTGGGGATTTGAAAAGTGGAATTAATTGCAATAGGGATAAAGTAGAAGAAACCACAAATTATCTTGTGCCTGAAATCCATTAAGAAGCCTGATAGCTTTAAAAACTAGCAGGGTGGGTTGTCTGTCTGTGGAAGTGTTAAGTGAAAGGGGCTTTGTCTTCCAAAGGTGGGGAAATAGAATAATGTCGAATAAATCTACAAAACTCAAGACTCTCACGGTGCATTGTTACGTATGTAAAAGCAATAATATATTGATTCTCTATTGTACTTAGAATGTAACTAACCTGTGAGAGTCAGCTCCTTTTCTAGTGGAAGAATGTAACAGTTTTTGTGTTGATAATTTACCTAATGCCCTTATCTAACTAGATTATGATAACTAGGCTTGTCATTTTGCAAGTTATGTGTTTTAAACTTTTATAAATGAAGTCGTCTTTTAGGCTTATGGTCGCCACATTGTTTTATTTAGTTTCCTCTGTAAAGGATCTTGCGTTGTTTTTTTTTTTTTTTTCCTGCATCTAAATTGCATGATTTCCAAACCCTGTACCATCTGAATTTTGCATTTTAGCACTTGCACTATTACTCAGCAGCAGTAACATGGTAACACTTAAAATGGTATTCGGGGACCTCCAAAGACTAAACTGACAAGCCTTCAAGAAGCCCAGGGTAAGTTAATTTTGTCAATGGCATGGTTTTAATCCCTTATTTACACTTGTATAAATCTAGTTACCAGTCTTAGAAGGCTTTCAATGTTGAGTAGCCTTCTGTTAACATGTTTATGGTATTACATAGCTATGGGTATTTAATTCTACCCTAAAAAAAAAAAAAATTGAAGTTTAGAAGTAAACTATTTGGCAAAGATTTGTTTTTAAAGTCTATTTGGTCATCTAAATGCATTCATTCTAAAAACTTTTTTGAACCAGTTGAATAAAAATTTTCGTTGCCACCACAGTTTAGTGTCTGGAGTCTTACTGGAAAAATACAGTTTTTTTTTTTTTTTTTTTTTTTAATGTGACAAAGATGCTGGAAAGTTACCTTTAAAAACTGAGTCTCTAGAAGTTGCACTTTATATGTACAAGAGAGGCTAGTTGAAATCAGAGTAAATTTCTACATAATAATGGTGACTCTGGCTAGAATGAGAAATTTTGTTGAGTGTTAGGTATTAAAACTTTTTAGGGAGGCCAACTAAATGAAATGTTTTAAGGTTGAGTCAGGGCTTAAATTTTGTCCTTAGGAAAGATGTTAAGTACATAGTAATTCAGATGTATGTGATAATTAGTTAATAGTTTTTTGTTGTTGATTACTAGGAGAGCAACTCTTAATTGTGTATTTAAGTTCAGTACTCAGCTGTTGTACGATCTGTAATCTGTTTTTTTAAATGTGCCCAAGTATTTCATGTTCGTGGTAAGAAAAAAAATTACATTTATCAATAATACTGCCACTTACTTTTAATGTTTTTCATCTTATGGAAATGCCACTTTTGAATCAACTGTCGTCTGAATTTGAACATTATTTAGGTTATTTCCAAGTGCTAGTAGGAATATTCTCACAGCTAAATTAAAATGTTAGCATTGTAATTACGAGGTCAAAGACTATGCATGCTTTTAAGACTCGTGAGATATATTGCCAAATTGTCCTTTAGAAAATCTGTTGTCTTTGACAATATGAAATAGTGCCGTTCGTGTTCTTTGGCAGTTTTTTATAATTAAAAAATTATAGTGTTGGTTTTAACATGGAAATCAGTCTATACATAGGCCAAAGTGTTGCTATTTCCAATTTATCTACCCAAGAAAAACATTCAGAGTAACTCCTGAACCAATACTGCTATAATATATAACATTCTCAGATCAGTAAGAACAAGTACAAAAATAGTTAAAGAACCTGAACAGGAAATTTCATAGAAATGCAAATGGATAGTAGAAAAAGACACTGGATTTTGTTAAGTAAGTAAATGCAGATTTAATCCGTGAGTTTGTAATGGATCAGCCAAGACAAGACAGGCATCACCACAGTGGCTTATGTCCCCTTGAATCAGAGTTAAGTAGTGGGAGAGTGGCTGGTGGACGCGCGCCTGAAAGGCAGGCTCGCCTGCAGTCTGGTCCGGTTGGGGTGGAATGGCAGCACTCCTGTTCACGTTTCTCAGGTCAGTTTGCCACTAAGATCTTTATGGGTATTTTTTAAAACAGAATCACATACTAGCTGAAGACACAAAGTTAAAAATTACTATTAATGATGCTCTTGATCCAGGGAATGTAGTTTATGACTTTGGTGTAGACCCCATACTGATCTGCTTCCCCACAATTAGTGGAACCCCAGGACACTATTCCTCCCACAAACCACTTCTGTGTCTCATTATCTAGAAACACCAGCGCCCCCCCACTGTCACCTCTACAGCTGTCCTTGCCCCCACTTTGCAAGCCAGCACAAAGCATGTTATCAGTCACCCTTCCCTCTGGATAGGACTTCTTTTCATAGGCAGCAGTACATTTTTGATGGTCAACAACTGGTATGTCAACAAACTTTAGATTTCTGGCAAGAAACCCCCTTTGGGTTAATCCCCATCCAGATGCAGTTCCAATGTCATTTGTCCTCATAAAAGATTCCGCTTCTTTTCTTGGCAAACAAATAGGCATGATGTTGCTGTTGATTACAACTTTGTTCTTCAGTTTAATCAGGGCTATGTCGTTATCGTAACCAGCATCGTGAATGTAACTTTCGTGTATAAAAATGGCCTCAGCCCAGGCTTGTGTATAATTAGGTGATATTCTCTTCAGGGCACCCATTCTAATCTGTAGGGAGGCAGCGTCTTCTCTTTGGTCATATACAGCATGAGCAGCTGTTAGGATCCACTTATCGTGCAGAAGTGCACCTGCTGCCATAGTTTTACCTAGTAACAGCACTTGCCAAGGAAAATAACCAAGCTTTGCATTTTGTCCTCCATATATACGACCTTCCGTAGTACGGGTGGATATTCCACACACTGGGGAAAGAAGCAGATGTATAGAGCCTTTACAGAAACCTGATGGTGTTTTTCTCCCAATTATTACCACTTTGGAGTAACCAATTACTCATGTTTACTGTCAGCCAAAAATTGCATCACACGAATTGGTGTTTATCCACCTGTACAGGCAAGTGAGTATAGTACAAATGTTTTACTGCTCAAAACATTGTTCAAAGATCCGATAAAACCATTTGGTATTTTTTAGCTCCTCAGAAAATGAGGTGAGTGAAAATTAATATGTAGAAACTAATTTGTTTTGCCAAAGTAACTTGGTCTCAGGACTGGGAATGTGTTCAGTAAGGCTAACAGTTGTTGTCTGAGCTGGTGTGCACAGGAAGTGAAAGTAAATAACCTCTCCATTGCTTCTGTTTTCCTGCTTGTAAAATGGGATATCTACCATGTAGTTCTGGGAAAGCAGGAACTAGGGTCAATATCATAGGAGGTGCAGACTACTTTCACCTTTGAACATTTAAATGTTTTAAAAATGAGAATGTTACAGTTGTAGCCAGGAACCTTCAGGTTCAGAAATTATTTCTGGTCTAGTTGCTCCTTCCAGACAGTAGACTTTACTGTATATTGCTAACTAAGTATGCTTATTAATGTAGCAAATACGTTTCCTGTTGTGGCAGAATACTCTTATGAAAGCTTATAAACATTGTGTCAACTGAGAAAACTAAACCCAGTAACGGGGTAATGGGTATATTATTACTTTTCTGATTTTTTTTTCTTTTTTGTCAACTCTATCTTCAGAGCCAATTCTGGTAAAAACTTTTTCTGAGTACTATTAAAAGGCAAATTGCATTAATGTTTAAAAACTAGATGTCATTGGAAACAATTGCTTAGGGAAATAATGAGGTTATTAGCTTTGGGTTTTAATAGCATTTCTGTAGAGAAGAAAAGTAACAGAAGAACTCATGTTTATAAATGTATAAATGGTTCAAGATAATTTTAAGTATCATTTAATTTTTTATGCTTGCCTAGTTATAAGGTCAAAAATAATCAAATGACTGATGCAGTCAGCACCTAACAAACCTCTCCACATGGAAAGGGGTAATGAGAACATATTATTTGGAAATAATAAGTTGGTCTAAGAGCCAAGTGCTAAAATTACATTTCTGCCTACACAGCTAAAGCGCTACTTACTGTCTTCTACCCAGTTCTACTTTCCATCAATTACAAATCTCTTGTATAAATGTATCTATTACCAGGCTCACAGGCTGGGAGTGACTTTTCTCTTTTGGAGCTTGTCCAGAATCCATCAGCCTCACACACATATTTACCTGCAAATCATTGGGAAAACAAAAATGTTTAACTGCATGTAAAAGGTGGTTGTCATTTGCTTGAATACCCCCTTGAAAAATGTTGATTCTTGAGCATCAGTGGGAAATAGAGGTGTCTGAATAACCGTTTTACATGATTTCATAAATAGGAGGTCTCTGCATTACCATGTTTGCTTGCAAAGTGGAAACCTTTTAGATGTGTAACTTGAATATGTATCAAGATCTCAAGTGCTTAATGATAAGGTTTTGACTTGTTAAATTAAACCATTTGGAATATATTGTGTGTTTGTGGTAGTCATTTACTAGATAAGATCTGTTTTCAGATTCTTGCAAATTGACATTAAAGTCACTTCAGCTGCAATATTTCACTTAGCAGGTGGGAGACATGCCTTTTAATCTTTTGCCTAGCCTTAGCCAAAAATGTTGGGCAAGTTTATTTTCAGATCATGAGGGCTTAGGTTCCAAATATTACCCACCCCCAACTTGGAACAGTTTGCTTACCATCGTTGGTTGTCATTGTGTAGAACTCATTACAGCGGTATTTAACCACAGCCCTGTATGTGGTCACTGCAGGACCTGTGATGTACTCCACCTGGCCACTGGGTAGATCGTCAGGAGGGCCACAGTCCACAACTAATAAATGATGGGAGAGGGAAGTCAGTTTGTACTGAATTCTAACATTAAAATGATGTGTGGAGATTGTGATGGTGGTTGGCTGTGTGGTGCTGTAACCTGAAGGCATGTTCAAGGTGGACATTATTTCATCTCTGAAAACGAGCATCACCTTAAGTGTGGTTTTAAAGAGTCACTCCTTCCTATCTGTCACTAAACAGCTAGATTGAAGTGAAGGCCCTGGGCAAGGAGGGTAGGATGCTTGCCCTAAAGGAAGAGGATTTGAAGCCACTTGGACTTCCTTAGCATTCTCACATGTAAAAAAAAGTGGTTGGCATTTGTTGAAATCTCCTCGTGCAACAAAATAGCAACAGAAGAAAACAGCACGTCATGCAAGCGGCATGTACAGTCTGGCTCCATGTAAACTGGTGCAATTTGAAGACTGAAGGACTCAGCTTGTTATCCTTAGCTTTTTAGAAGACCTAGAAGTCATGCTACCTTGAGTTTGGGTTGGAATTCATACCTGCTTGGACATTAATGTGAAATAACTAACCAGTTTCTCAGAAAGTGGTATCAGTCTAAAAGTCATAGTTTTGTACACAATCAAACAAAAATTGTTGGTGTATTTCTGTGGATACTTAGAAAATAATACTTGGTTTTCAGCAACTTAATAGCAGTGTATCTGGCTCTGTGCCAAGTGCTTAGTCCACATTGTAATTTCTCCACAGGTAATACGCCCAGAACCACGGAAGTGGCAGAGTCAGGGCTCACACCCGTACCTCTCACTCCAACACTCCCTTCAGTGCCAGCTCTGCTTGACTGTTTTTAAACTAGAAATTGGTATATTGGTGGTGTATTCTGACAGGAATATAAATTTTAGAGGTGAAAATATTTAAATTCCCCCAGGAATTTTGTAGAAACCCTTGAACAAGATATGTGAAGATAATAGGTACAGAGGTATTAATGACAGCATCTGTAATGGTAAAAAAAAAAAAAACTGGAAATAAACACATGGACTGAAAATCAGCTCTCAGGGAATACTAGACAGTCAATAAGAATGAGCAGCTCTGTTAGCACTTGAGTTCATGTGGAAAGATACCCCAGCAATTGTGGAGGGGAAGGGTAAACAGTTGGATTGAGAATCCCACTTTGGTTCAAAAGTATGTAATAGTGAAATACATTAGTATGAATAGCATAGGAGATGATGATGTGAAGGAATGGACCCCAGTGTCCTAAAGGTATCAATAGTTTGAGGATTTGGGCAAGAGAGGTTTCCACTTTTTGTTTTGTAAATTTGTTACTTCCACTAACATTGATGCTTTTGAACTGGGGTTGTTGGAGAAGACTTGAGAGTCCCTTGGACTACAAGGAGATCAGTCCTGAATATTCATTGGAAGGACTAATGCTGAAGCTGAAACTCCAATACTTTGGCCACCTGATGTGAAGAACTAACTCACTGGATAAGACCCTGATGCTGGGAAAGATTGAAGATGGGAGGAGAAGGGGACAACAGAGGATGAGATGGTTGGATGGCATCAGCAGCTAGATGGACGGACTTTTGAGCAGGCTCCGGGAGTTGGTGATGGACAGGAAAGCCTGGCATGCTAGAGTCCATGGGGTTGTAAAGAGTCGAACACGGCTGAGTGACTGAACTGAACATGTAGCATAATTCATTAGATACATGACTCAGTTCACAAGATGGTAATGGACAGTGTCATCCCAGTTTGACATGTCTGTGTATGTACGTGTATGTATACATACACACTACAGTTACCTGCATCAAGTGGTGGCATGAACATGTTCACATGTGTGATATGTTTAATTGAAGAGATACACCAAAATAGCAACAGTGGTTATACTCTGATACAGTGGGATTATGAGTATTTCAATGTTTGTAATTTTTCCCTACTCCCCATCTTTTATGAGTATTTTATACTTAGAAAAGTACTTTTGCATATACTAAAGCAAATACTTTTCCTAGTAGCGTGGTCCCATTTTAACTGCTTAAGAGTGCACCTAGACACTGGATAAGATGATCAAACTTAGAGTTCAAGCCCTGATAGTCATTTTCTAAAAAGACCAGAAGCAGTAGTAGCAGAAGCAGCTGTAGGCATTGTGGTCACACGTACGTACTGCTGCACGCTGGCATCGGCTGGTCCCAAGATCCGTCTCCCTGACAGACCGCAGCAAATGATTTCAGGGGTAGACTGCCCTAAAGAGGAATTGAGGAAATGTTAATGTCCTTGTTCTCATCATGAAAGCACTCCACAGAAGCTCCTCTTCCAGTGTTTGGAGAGATGCTCCCAAGGAAGGGTGATGGGCCCACATGACTGCCCAGCCACCTTGGTACACCCGTGTGCTTGCTGGTGTCGTCTGTGCGTGTGTCTCTTTCTTAAAGATGTTGACCTTTTGCAGCAGTTTTTGTTTTTGCTTTCCATCTGAATCCAAGAACATGTCAGATTTCAAGTTCCTGCTGATGCTGCACCATTTCTTTAAGTGCCAAAGGGTGATGGTCAAGTCTGGGGAAGGTCAACCTGATCAGGCATGGAATGAATGTGTCTGGATTTTTCTAGCCTGCAGCTATTAGCTGGAGGAAAGTCATTTAAAATACTTCCTTAAGCTTCACAAGGGTGTTGTCAATCAGTTCCATTGCTAATATCATTAAGAGGGACACTTTTGACATTGAGGTATTTTTCTAAAACAGACTTTTAATGAAAGAAGGTGGCTTTGACAAAAGCTTTATGCTTCAAAGGAGAGCAGGATGATTTTTTTTTTTTTTCTTTCATCAGAGACTGAACAGGAAATACTAAAAAAGAGCGACTTCCCTAGCAGTCCAGTGGTTATGGTTAGGACTTCAAGGTTTCATTGCCAGGGACTGGGTTCAATCCCTGGTTGGGGAACCACAAGCTACGAGGCATGGCAAAAACATTATATATAAATCTTTAAAGATGATGGTTGATAAAACTAGTTAAATGTTTATTTAAAAAGAAAAACAGGTTTACAGTTCAAGGAGCTATGGGAAGAGCCTGCCCAGAAGTTTGCAAATTGAGAAAAGTGTTCCACTTTTTCCCCCTCCACAGGACTGGATTGCATAGCCAGCTATCATTTCAGTGTTATTACTTTTTACCGTTGGGATTCAGTGACAATTTTGAAGAACATAAAGAGGACATGTTAATCTCCTACCTGTGCCCCTAAAGCAACACACTAAGCATTTTTTGAAATTACCCTCCCTCTCCCTTAACAGTGGTCACTGTTTATAACTCTGCAGAATATACTGTTTCAAGGGCCGTTTAATTTTTTGTCGGCCCAGGAGTTGTTTCATGTAAAGGTCATTTGACCAGGAGGAGGAGTTTGATTTAATGCAATAACAGAGCACAATGGCAAACATTTCCCCAAGAGAGAGCTTTTTTAAATAGCAGAGTTCTGGGACTTTCCTGGTCGTTCAATGGTTAAGAATCCTGCAAATGCAGAAGATGTGGGTTCAATCCCTGTTCCGGGAAGATTCCACACGCTGCAGGGCAATTAAACCCTTAAGAGCCTGTGCTCCACAGCAAGAGAAGCCACCACTATGGGAAGCCCACACACGGTAACGAGAGAGCAGCCCCCGGCTTGCTGCAACTAGAGGAAACCTGAGCAGCGAGGAAGAGCCGGCACTACTATAAATCAATTAATTAAATGTTTTTTTAAATAGAATTCCTAAGAATAGAAATTTTTCTATAGCCATTTCTCTCAGCAAATGTATCATTTCTTTGAATTTTATTGTTTAATCACCATGCTTACAACAGCTGTTTTCCCATCTTCCTTTCACATACCTGCTGATATAAATATGTATTCATTTAAAAACCGTCATGATTGTGGTTGCAGTTAGCAGTTTTATATTAACTTACTTGTAGAAGTTCATAACCGGTCTCGCAGAAGACCGAGAAGTGGTCTTTCAGGATGTATTTGGCTTGCACAGGGGAGATGCGGCCATTAGGTGGCGCCAATGGATCAGGACAAGGCTGAGCTGAGCAAGGAAATGAGACGTTTGAGTTTGGCTGTTGTCTACAGCAGGCAAGTCTGAATCGAGCAATTAGAGGTTCTTGATTTATAAGTGAAACAATGTGTAGAGAGAGTTTGCCACAAATGGGATAGAGTTCTTAAGATTTAAATTCAAATTCAAGATTAAACTTTCCGTTGCTTATTGTACAAATTAGGATTTGTTGTCTGGCCTGGGCTTCAGCCAAAGTGATGGAAAGAAAGTCAGGCATGCAGTAAGGGAGCATGGTCATGGCAAAGGGTGTGTCTGCTCCCTGCCAGGGGCCTCACACTCACTGCAGAGAACTGGGAACTTAACGGGGGTGGTGCGGGGGAAGAGCTGGACCACATGCATTTAAATCACAGGAAAGTCTCCGTTTCCTCCTCCATAAGCCTGACCTGCTGGGGCTTTGTGAGGATTGAGTGTGAAGCACAGAGGAACATGCTTTGCTAATAAAATGTCACTCAGTCGTGTCCGACTCTTTGCGACCCCTTGGACTGTAGCCCATCAGGCTTCTCCATCTGTAGGATTTCCCAGGCAAGAATACTGGAGTGGGTTGCCATTTCCTTCTCCAGGGGATCTTCCTACCCAGGAAGTGAACTCAGGTCTCCTACATTGCAGGCAGATTCTTTACTGGCTGAGTCACCAGGGAATAAGCACTGGAAGGAGATCAGTCCTGGGTGTTGTTAGGAAGGACTGATGCTAAAGCTGAAACTCCAATACTTTGGCCACCTCATGTGAAGAGTTGACTCATTGGAAAAGACTCTAATGTTGGGAGGGATTGGGGGCAGGAGGAGAAGGGGACGACAAAGGATGAGATGGCTGGGTGGCATCACCGACTTGATGGACATGAGTTTGAGTGAACTCTGGGAGATGATGATGGACAGGGAGGCCTGGCATGCTGCAGTTCATGGGGTCGCAGAGTCAGACACAACTGAGTGACTGAACTGAACTGAACTGAAGAGGTGGTTGCAGCCAGGGAGCCCTCCCAGCAGACCTCGTGGCTCAGAGCTAGACTGGCACCTGGGAAGCCTCTCCTGTCCCTCATGAGCATGTGCCCACAGGACTCAGGACTGGCTTCCATGTTGGCCCCCAAACCCTGGGCTTCAGCCAAAGAAGCCCATGGCTTCAGCCCATCCCCCATAGCTGACAATCCCCCAAGGCCACCCCTCAGCCCATGCAGGCCATCTGCCTGTCCCCTACTTCCTCCAGCAGCCAATCTCTATGTCTCTGGGTGATTCTCCGTCCCAGGCAGGCCCCAGAGTCTCCAGGGACATCTCAGGGCTTCCTGAGGCTGTCTTAATCCCAGGCCAGGGCCCTGCTCACACCCTCCTTCACACACACTGCCAGGCCTTGTGCCAGCGCCTTCTCACTCACCAGCCTGGCAAACCTGACTCTTCCCTCCTACTCGCTCTGAAACCAGTACTCCAGGTTTAGAAATTTTATTACTTTGACAAACAGGAAGGCAAAAGGCTATATTAAAAAATGAAATGTTTGGAACTTCCCTGGCCATCCAGTGGTTAAGACTTTACCTTTCAACGCTGGGGGGTATGGGTTCGATCCCTGGTCAGGGAGCTAAAATACTAACAAAAACAGAAGGAATAGTGGCTAATTCAATAAAGACTTTAAAAATGGCCCACATCCAAAACATAAAAAAAGGCTTCACAAAGTGCCAATTTCTGCCCTCCTGATCAGGCTCTCATTCTTTCCCACATGTCCAACAGAGGTGGCCCAAAAGGTTGATCTTTGTTAATCCAGTCTCCTCATTTTAAAAATTAGTATCTCCTTCACACACCCCATGCCTTCTACATTAACCCACCAACCCCCACCTTTCCACCGAGATGTCATCTTTCATTGGATAACTGAGACACTACATCTTAGGAAAGTTACTTTAAGAGGCTCAGTGTCACATGGCCAGGAAGCAGGTGGCACTACACTGGGACATCGAGCTGGGCAACCTGACCCTCAGCCCGCGCTCTCAGCATGGCTTTGGCTGCTTTGGAGTTTCTCCAGTTCAGTTACTCGGTCCTTCCAAAAACATCCTGAGAGACCAGTTGGCTGAGAGTGTCAACTCTCAGGGGGACAGTCACGTCCAGTGGTCAGCACCCAGAAGATGGGGGACTTGGACTTATATCTAAGGAGGTAGTACCAAGAACTATCCAGTGTGTGAGGATCTGTCATGAGGAAGAGGCCTGGAGGGTGGAGGCGGATCCAGGAGGCAGAGTGTAGCCCCAGCTGCAGATGCCCTGTCTAAACCCTCTGTGACAGGAGCCCCCATCTCTGCCCACCCCATCACACCCACTGCAGCTTCACACCAAGAAAGATGGGCTTTTGCACAGAACAGTTCCCTTGCCCTTGGGACAACACCCTCCCATATTCCTCCCTTTGCCTCTCCCTTCTCCCCTGAAGCAGGTTATAAGACCCTTATGTGACAAGGTGTCTTCCCTACACTCAAAGGGAAGGGAAACCTTATCACCAAAGACAAAGGGATGCCAGGAAGAAACCTAACAAACAGGCCTGGCTACATTTGAGTCATTGATAGGACTGAGGCTGAAGCTGAAGCTCCAGTACTCTGGCCACCTGATCCCAAGAACTGACATTGGAAAAGACCCTGATGCTGGGCTTTCTCAGGGTAGGAGAAGAAGGGGATGACAGAGGATGAGATGGTTGGATGGCATCACCGACTCAGTGGACTTGAATCTGAGCAAGCTCCGGGAGTTCGTGATGGACAAGGAAGCCTGGCATGCTGCAGTCCATGGGGTTGCAAAGAGTCGGACACTACTGAGTGACTGAACAACGAGTTTCCCCCAGTTCACCACCCTTACTTCATACTCCTCAACCTGTCACACTCCTCAGCAGCAGCACAGAAGTACACAGCTGTCTCTCTGGGTCTTCATTTCCTTAGGAAGGCACCTGTGCCATGTAAAGTGTGGAGTGTGTGTGTAGTGTTAGTCACTCAGCCATGTCCAATTCTTTGTGACCCCATGGACTGTAGCCCACCAGGCTCCTCTGTCCATGGGATTCTCCAGGNGTACACAGCTGTCTCTCTGGGTCTTCATTTCCTTAGGAAGGCACCTGTGCCATGTAAAGTGTGGAGTGTGTGTGTAGTGTTAGTCACTCAGCCATGTCCAATTCTTTGTGACCCCATGGACTGTAGCCCACCAGGCTCCTCTGTCCATGGGATTCTCCAGGCAAGAGTGCTGGAGTAGGATGCCATTCCCTTCTCCAGGGGCTCTTCCTGACCTAGGAAGTGAATCCAGGTCTCCTGCATTGCAGGCAGATTCATACCATCTGAGCCACTGGAAGCCCTAGTGCCACATAAAGCTAAGCTAAGCTAAGCTAAGTCACTTCAGTCGTATCCGACTCTGCGACCCCATCGACGGCAGCCCACCAGGCTCCCCCATCCCTGGGATTCTCCAGGCAAGAACACTGGAGTGGGTTGCCATTTCCTTCTCCAACGCATGAAAGTGAAAAGTGAAAGTGAAGTCGCTCAGTTGTATCCAACTCTGAGCAACTCCATGGACTGCAGCCCACCAGGCTCCTCCATCCATGGGATTTTCCAGGCAAGAGTACTGGAGTGGGGTGCCATTGCCCTCTCCGAGTGCCACCTAAAACTTAACATGAAATGAACAAGTGTGTTTTTTCCCATTAACCTGTCAGTTTGCTTTTCAGACTCAGCCAGGGACCCTGAGCAGGTTAAGGAAAACTTTTCCCTTCCCAGTGTCCAGGGCCCAGCCAGGAAGAGTTCCATCCCTTGTGGTTCCTTGATGCTTCTGGAAGAGCCCCTACCTGCCCTCACCTGTGCTGTTGTATCGGACCTTCCAACCTATGTGGTCCCCCGACTGATCGGTGGTAAAGGTGATGGTCACAGTATTGCTCTTGGTTTCAATCCTGCGGGGCAATGTCTTCCCACAGAACGGGCCATATTCCGCCTTGTCTGTTCGAATCTGAAAACGGAGAGATACCCGTCACCCCAGGACCTACCGGGCTAGGGTGAGGTGGGGGCCAGAGGAACCAGACCTTGAGGGAGTCGTAGGGGCACAGAGTCTCGGGGTGTGTCTCCACATCAAAGGACTCCACAAAGTCCAAGATGACATGGAATCCCTCCTCCAAGTGGATGCTGTAGGTGCAGCTGGAGAGTTTGGGATATGGCTGCGGGTATTCAGGGCTGCTGAGCTCCCCAGACCGGGCAGTGAAGACCTGGCTGGAACACAGGGCTGGAGAGAGCAGGGAGGACAGGCAGAGTGAGCCAGACACAGCAGCCTGGCTCGGGCTACTGCTCCAGCTCAGACACCAGCCCCAGAGGCCCCTCCAGAGACTGGACACCCCACCCAGGGGCTGAAGGGATAGTTTAGGGAGGGGCTTCCTCTGGCTTCCAGGCTTTAGCTGACACGGGCGACACTTGAATGTACATTCTCCAGGGGCTGCACTCACACCCCCAGGGAAGGTGGGAGCCCTAGGCCAAGGCTTCTGTTGCAGGGATCACTGGGCCAGAGTCCCAATTCCAGGAATGAGGGGTGTGGGATCTGCCCAGGGGGAAGGAGGCATCAAGAGAAGAGAAGGGGACTTTCCTTATTCCCCAGGAATTGGGTGGGGAGTGGATGGGAGGACGGATATCTCCTTAGGCTGAGGGTCACCCACCCACCCCTGACTCTAGCAACCTCTAAGTTCATCTCCCCCAGGTCTGGCCAGTCTAGCCCAGCCTTCCTTGCACCCTCCCCCCGCCCACCTTCCCTGGATCAAGACAGGGGGCAGTTGAGGGAAGTTCAAGTCCATGTTGATCACAGATGAGTCTGGTGCCCACGTTCCCCACTGAAACAGCTGATTCTGCCTTTGCAGAGGGAAGTCAGCATCACTCATGGGAGGGTCCTGCCCCACCTCCCCCAGGTGGTGGTGGGGGGGACATTTCAGGAAGTAGGAGCCCAGCACTGCCTTTCTTCTTCTGCGTGGCTGCTTCCCAGGGTGCAGAGGCAGGCAGTCAGCCCCAGAGGTGGGGGACCAGATTACCTGTCAGTGAGTTGATGGGCAATCAGTTTCCATCCATCAAAACCTCCCTGGCCTCTCTGCTCCGGGTCAGGCTCCCCCCAGCCCAGCACACACAGGACCTGAGTTGCCCTCTGAACAGGAAGTGGACCCAAGGATGCTCTGAGCCCAGTCCTTGGGTTCCTGGTAGGGGAGCAGCAAGAGCTTGGCTGCCCTGTGGGAACTCAGGCAAGCCTATGCCCCTCTCTGGACCTCAAGGCCCCACCATCAAAATGAGGGTGGGGGCAGAGCAAGCCCTTCTGGCAAAGACGCCTGTGGCCCCATGGAGGAGGCCGCCCCACCAACTGTCGCCCCTCAGAATGAGATGAGGGTGGAAGAGGAGAGGAGCCAGGGAGCACATCACGGCCCTCCCCAGCTGTCCTCCCAGAGACAGGCAGCAGGTGGAGGTGGAGCCACATTTATTGTTAGGTCCGAGGGGGCGGTCAGTGGGGGCTGCAGGCAGCAGCAGACTTGCCCAACCCAGACAGGAGCTGGAGGGGAGGCTAGAGGCTCTGCTCTGGAAGAGAACAGAGACAGGGAGAGACATGGGGGAGGGGTGGCTGAGCAGGGGGCGCAGGGTCAGCTTCGAGGGGTATAGCTGCTCACTCCCCAGGACGCCGGCTGGTTTTCCATCCAGGCCCCTGGCAAAGGCGCAGAGGAACATCCAGGCAGTAGAGGACAAAGGGCTTGGCTGGCTGGGCACCCAACAGCAGCTTTGAGCAGGCCCTGCCCCCACCCTGAGGTTCCTTGAAGGGAAGCTTGTGTGAAGCAGGCCTGGGGCCCCCCACTCTTCCATCCTGGAGCCCCCCACCCCAGGGAGAGCGAGCACTGACTGGGCAGGTACAGAGTGAGGGCCTAACACAGGCTCACCAAGTGAATGAGCTGAAGGGGATGAGAGTGTGCCAAGGACAGGGCAGAGGTGGGTGAGGAATTGGAGAACACAGGTGAATGGATGGATGGATGTGTGGATAGATGGATGGATAGTTGGATGGGTGGATAGACGGATAGACGGATAGATGGATGGGTGATAGATGGACAGATGGATGGATGGATGGGTGAGTGGACAGATGGACAGATGAGTAGAGGATGAATGGGTGGCTGGTGAGAGGGGACAGAAGAGCAAGAAGGGGCTACCACCTAGGAGAAGTGTCTAGAAGGCCAAGGCCAGTAGTCCCTCCAGTCACCTGGGCAGAGCAACTATGTCCTGGAGGAGCCAGTGGTATCTTGGGGCAAAGTGGGGGCTGGGCCAGGCATAGTGTCCCCCTTTTCCCCTTTCCAGCTGTGGCTCACCTGAGCAGGTGCGCTTGTTCCTGTGGAGAACATAGCCCACACGGCAGGAGCAGTAGAAGCCACCCAGGTGGTTGTGGCAGTGGTGGTCGCAGGTGGGGGCCTCTCCTGGGGGCACCTGGCACTCGTCAATATCTGGGGGAGGGCCAGGCAGGCAGGCAGCAGGAAAGGAGAGGGGATATCACTGAGCCCGTGCTCAGGCTCAGAGGCCCCCAGCCTCACAGCTGCCCTGAGAGGAGCCTCCTCGGGAATGGAGGTGGCTCGTGCCCAGCCAAGTGCTAGAGGCTAAACAAAGGTCACTGTGGCCTTCCTGCAACAGGTGGAGGGAGACCTCAATTTCATCCTTTTTAAACCAATGAAGGTGAAGCCTGCAAGGGAACCCAGTGGGTAGGCCTCTGTACAGGTTTCACTGAACTCTTAGAGTAGCCTCAGGACACACAGAGAGATTGAACCACTTGCCCAAGGCCACACAGCAAGTCCCTGCAAGAGCCAGAATCTGAAATCAAGCATCAAAGTCCACTGCAGATGCAGCACTCAGGCCGGTGGGGCTTCACCTGCCCATCTGCAAACGGGCTCACCTGGCCCTTGCATCACAGGGGCCCCCGAGGATGTCCCTGGCACAGAGGGGCATTCAGTCTTAGCACCTGGCACCAAAGGGGGGCTTAGTCTAGAGCAGAGGTCATAGCCTGTTAGGGATATTTGCATTGTGATGATGTCAGACCAGGTGTGCACTCTTCTCCTGCTGGTCTGGCAAGAAGCCAGCCTCAGGGACCAGAGTGGGGGTGGGGAGGAGACCAAAGGGAGGACCAGTCTGGCCTGAGACCAAATCCCGCCCCCACAACCGGCCTCCTCCCCGGCTTACCCTCTGCAGAGTAGAAGGCCTCGAAGCCCGTGAACGGCTTCTCGTTGGAGTAGTCGGAGCGGAAGGTGACATCCAGGCTGGAGCCCGGTGAGTAGAAGGTGTCGTTGCCAGGCGCCCGCTCCGTGTCTGTGCTCTCTGAGCCGCACAGCGTGGCCACCTCCTTGGTCCCGGCACTCAGCTGGGGGGGTCAGGGGTCATGGGGAGCAAAGGCGCGACACCCAGCCTGACTACCCTCCCGCCCTCCGAGGTCAGACCCTGCTCCCAGGTGTCCCATCCCCCCGGCTGCCCTGCTGGCACCTTGACAAAGTCATACTCGCACAGGTAGGAGGGCTCCAGCTGGAAGTGGGTGAAGTAGAGGCGCAGGCGGTAGCCGGGGGGCGCCGTCAGGGCCCAGCGCTGCTCCTGGTTGTTGGCGTACTGGTTGGGGAAGCCGGGCGATGCCAGGCGCCCGAACACTGGCTTGGGCCACTGTGGCCCCGAGGACGCAGCCACTGAGCCCCACAGCAGGCCCAGGAAGACCAGCAGCCTGAGGGCGGTGCAGGGCAGGGGCGGTGAGGCCTGCTCTCAGCCCTCACCCCTGCCAAGGAGGTCCTGGGGGCTTCTACCCACCTCATGGTGCACCCGGTGTCCTCCGGCTGATCAGGCATGGTCTGGAGCCGCAGAGCGCCTTACCTTTGATCTGTTTGTCCAGCGCCTGGCCCTGCCCCCAGCCACCCTGGCCTTCTGGGAACAGACCCCATGACTCCTGCCTGCCCAGATTTCTGGGCAGCAAGGGCAGGATGCCAGGAGCCAGGGGCTGGGTCTGGATGATGGCCAGGCCTGGGAACAAATGCTAGCTCTGTCTTCACCCTTGACCTCTGGGGTTCCCCAGCAGTGTGTGACTTCCAAGGTCACTGGGGACAATGATCTCAAAGGTGGTGGCTTCTAGGTGGACATGGGGGAGGCACACAGGCATCTGCCTTTCCCTCCTGGCAGAGAGAAGAGGGGAGCTTTAAAAACACAAGTCCACAACAATGGGGAACATGGACGGGAACATGGAATCGACATTTAGGAAGCTGGAGAAACAGATGGACAGGTGGAAATGATGCTCCAGGAAGCAACTCTGAGCTGGCAGTGGAATCAGGAATTTGTGGCCCCAAGTCCTTCTGGACACAATTAAGCACCTTGCGAATCCCTGCTTCCCATCCCCCAACCCCAGCAGAAAAGGGTGACTTATTCTTGGAGGATAAATCTGTCAAAGCAGGAGATGTAAGAGACACAGGTTTAATCCCTGGGTTGGGAAGATACCCTGGAGGAGACCATGGTGACCCATTCTAGCGTTCTTATCTGGAGTATCCAATGGACAAAGCTTAGCAGGCTACAGTCATAGGGTCACACAGAGTCAGACATGACTGAAGCCACTTAGCACACATGCATGCATTCTTGGAGGAAGGATTTGGAGAGTCCCAGGTCCTGCCAAGGATCGCAGGGCCCGACAGCAAACAAGGGCTCCATGCAGACAGACCAGCCGTCCTGTGACTCAGCTCCTAGAACCTGGCAGCCACCAGGCTTCTCTCTTCCCCAGGAAGAGTGAAGAGGTCAGGAGGAAAGATCTAGAGATGCTGACTTGAAGGTTCTACAAGCAAATGGCTCAGGATGTTATCTACCATGAAGGTCACCAGTAGTCCCTGTCATGTGCTCAGAGCTTCTAATTAGCTTTTTAGTCCCCAGTCTTACATATGAGCAGAACTTTCAGTGAGTACTGAGGAAAACTGCATACATGAGAAAGACCAAAAAATATCAACCAACCAACCAACCATCACAGCAAAAGAGAAAAATCAGTGAGAGGGAAATGTCCAAAACTAAAAGGAAGCAATCATTATTTTCAAAGGAAGAGGGCCAGAACAAGAAGCAAGCACAGGATGCTTGCTGTTTAGCAAGAGCATTCAGAGAACAAAGCATGGTTTGGGGAAATAAAAACACAGTAGAAAAAAAGAAAAACTGAATAAAATGTTTGGAAGATAAGCTGAAGAATTCTTCCAGAAGATAGAGTTTAAAAAGAAATGAAAAAAAACAGTAAAGATAAGAAGTCCTATATGGGGATTTACCTGGTGGTCCAGTGGTTAAGACTCCAAGCTTCCAATTCAGGGGATGTGGTTTTTCAATTCCTAGTTAGGGACCTAAGATTCCACAGGCCCCCAGTGTGGCAAAAATATAAAAAACTAAACAAGCAAACATAATTCATTCCTAAGAAGTCCTATACGGTATGTCAAAGCCTGAAAAACAGAAATTCCAGGAAAAGACAACAAAGAAAGCAGAGGAAAGGAAATTATAAACAAAGTAACACAAGGAAACTTCCCAGAAGAGAATGCAAGTTTATTGACTGAAAATATCACCAAGTGCCCAGAATAAGACATGAAAATAGAACTTTATACATGTCATTTCAAAACAGTAGAGAGAAAAATCATGTTCTACAAATTGTGAGATACAGAGAGGGAAGCAGAGGGAAAGATCACATACAAAGGGTCAGGATATAAATGATCCCGGAGCTCTCAAAGCAACACTGGAAACTAGAAGCCAGACTTCAGGGAGTGCCATTTTATGATATTCATATCCTCATGTATAGAACTTTTCCACACTGATCAAACCAGTCAATCCTACAGGATATCAATCCTGAATAGTCATTGGAAGGACCATGCTGAAGCTCCGATACTTTGGCCAACTGATGTGAAGAGCTGACTCAGTGCAAAAGACCAGACGCTGGGAAAGACTGAAGGCAAAAGGAGAAAGGAGTGAAGAGGATGGTTAGAGAGCATCACTGACTCATGTATGGACATGAATTGGAGCAAACTTCAATAGCGGAGAGAACGGAGGACAGAGGAGCCTGGTGTGCTGCAGTCCAAGGTATCACTAAGAGTTGGACACAACTTAGCAACTGAACAGCAACATAGGACACGGCTGAAAGGATGGTATGTGATGTGTGCTGATGCATTTGAGGCATCCCAAAGTCCACCTGGCTCTCCTCTGGATCACTTGTTCAGAGGGAAGTCAGCCACCATAAGAACAGTCTCTATGGAGAGGTTCACTTGGGGAGGAAATGGGTCCTCCTGATAACCGCCTCTATAATTTGCTAGTCCTGTGACTGCATCATCTAGGCAGATGACCCTCCAGCAATGGCGACAGCTTTACTGCAGCCTCATGAGTGACCCTAAACTGAACCAACCAGCTAAGTCACTCCTAAATTCCTGGCCCACTAAAGACACGCTTATTGTTACTCTTTCAATCTACTTATTGTTTCCACCTGCTACATTTCGGGCTAATTTTAAATGCTGCAATGATAAGAAGAATGGAAAACAGCAAATCTCAAAATGTTGAAGGAATCATTCCCAACATATTTCTATACTCACCTAAATTCTGTACCCATTAGTTAAGCACGAAGATGGAATAAAGGGTTTCATACATTTCATTTTTTAAAAACTTTCAACTCTTGTCCCCTTTCTTGGAAAGTATCTCAGGGATGTGCTCCACCAAAACAAGGGAGTACACCAAGAAACAGAAAGATATAGTGTCTGAGAGTCAAGAGTAGAATTCCATCTGGGTGTTCAGGAGACACAGAACAGACTTGTCAGAAAGATGGAATTGATAAAACACCTGTAGAACCTAAAGATTCTTTAAACGGTTGTTTTTTTTCAGTAGTTATTTTTCCTAAATAAATGTGAAAATTATCAAATGGAAAAAGCCTCCAGGGAAAGCAAGAAGCTATGCCAGAGATAAGAAGGTATCGGGTGTTTTTTTCCCCCACCTGAGTCTCAGCTGCAAATGTTATTTGCATGGTTGTAATGGTGCAAACACTGAATGCGGAGCCAACTGAGACTGTCATTTAATCATTGAGAGTGTGGTGGGGGCAGGGAAGCAGAGAGCAACATCTTCACGTTCCCAAATGGGAAATCGACAGATTGTGACTAAAACTGACAACGAGCTTACTGTTTAGAGTCAAAATGGTAAATACCAAAACAATCCACAGAAGAGATGAATGCAGCTGCCTCTGGAGAGAAGAGTGAGTATGTTGCTGCTCTGCTAAATTGCTTCAGTCGTGTCCGACTCTGTGCGACCCCATAGACGGCAGCCCACCAGGCTCTCCCGTCCCTGGGATTCTCCAGGCAAGAACACTGTGGTGGGTTGCCATTTCCTTCTCCAATGCATGAAAATGAAAAGTGAAAGTGAAGTCGCTCAGTCGTGTCCGACTCTTTGCCACCCCATGGACTGTAGCCTACCAGGCTCCTCTGTCCAAGGGATTTTCCAGGCGAGAGTACTGGAGTGGGGTGCTATTGCCTTCTCCAGAGTGGGTATACAGAGGAGCTATTTTTCTCCTAACAACTCAGGTGGGAACTATTGGAGTCCTTAAAATGGGGACAGGGTTGATTTTAATACTTGAACTTCAGGATTCTAGATAGGATTCTTATTCTATTCTCCATGTCAGAGATTAGACTTGTTCACGGCCCTCTTCCTGATTTGGGGGACTTGAGAAGACTTAACTCACTTCTCCACCAAACACCGACTTCTGCAGATGAGTCTGTCCACATCATATCCACCCAGTTGTGGGGTCAGTGCTTTTCCTCAAGGCCCATCTCTTTGAGGTGGGTGCAGACTTCACCTACATTTGAGGAAGTGGAGGAATTTACACTGCAGACACCTACTTCCAGGTCAAGTTTTTTTTGTTTTTTTTTTTTTTTAATTATGTTTTGAATCTTCCTAGAGCAGGGATCAAACCTGTGTCCCCTGCCTTGGCAGGTGGATTCTAACCACTGGATCACCTGCCCTGTCCCAGGTCAGGCATTCTTGCTGCTATTTCTGCAATCTGGGCCCTTTCTTCTCCCCTGCTCTGAGAAGGAATTCTGATTTCCACCATCTCAGAGAGAACCATCTGACATGTACTCCTTGATGAAGCCTTGTAACCATTGAGGACCATGTTCCCACTTTGCAGACAGGATAACCGAGTCAGGAGTCATGAGTATCTAAGTCACAGATTTCCTCGGTGGCTCAGACAGTAAAGAATCTGCCCGCATGCAGGAGACTGGGCTTTGATCCCTGTATTGGGATGATACTTGGCGACCCACTCCAGTGTTCTTGTCTGGAGAATCCCATGGACAAAGAACTTAGCAGGCTACAGTCATAGGGTCACACAGAGTCTGACATGACTGCAGTGACTTGGCACACATGCATGCATTCTTGGAGGAAGGATTTGGAGAGTCCCAGGTCCTGCCAAGGATCGCAAGGCCCAAACAGCAAACAAGGCCTCTATGCAGACAGACCAGCCTTCCTCGAGGTCAGCTCCAAGAATCTGACAGCCCCCAGGCTTCTCTTTTTCCTGAGAAGAGTGAAGAGGTCAAGAAGAAAGATCCAGAGATGCTGATTTAAAGGTTCTACAAGCAAATGGCTCAGCATGTCATCCATCATGAAGGACACCAACAGTCCTTGTCACGTGCTCAGAGCTTCCAATTAGCTTTTTAGTCCCCAGTCTTACATATGAGCAGAACTTTCCATGACTACTGAGGAATAGCTCATACACGAGAAAGACTAAAAAATACAACCAACCAACCAAGGACAGTAAAACAGAAAGCATCAGTGAGTGGGAAATGTCCAAACGAAAAAGAAGCAATCATTATTTTCAAAGAAAGAGGGCCAGAACAAGAGGCAAGCACAGGATGCTGTTTAAAAGAGCATTCAGAGAATAAAACGTGGTTTGCAGAAATAAAAATATGATAGAAAAAAAGAAAAACTCAATAAAATGTTTGGAAGATAAGTTGAAGAAATCTTCCAGAAAATGGAGTTTAAAAAGAAATTAAAAAAAAGAAAAAAAACAGTAAAGAGTCTCATATGGTGATTTAACTGATGGTGCAATGGTTAAGACTCTGAGCTTCCAATGTAGGGGATGTGGTTTTTCAATTCCTAGTTGGGAAACCAAGACTCCACATGCCCCACTCTGTGGCCCCAAAATAAAAAACTGAACAAACAAAAATCATTGTTAATAATTCCTATATAGTATGTCAAAGACTGAAAAACAGAAATTACAAAAAAAACAAGGAAAGAAGAAAGGAAATTATAAACAAAGTAACATAAGGAAATTTTACAGAAGAGAATGCAAGTTTATTGATTGAAAATGCCACCCAAGTGCCCAAAACAAGAGATGAAAATAGAACTTTACACATGTTATTTCAACACAGTAGAGAGAAAAATCATGTTCTACAAATTGTGAGATACAGAGAGGGAAGCAGAGGGAAAGATCACATACAAAGGGTCAGGATATAAATGATCCCAGAGCTCTCAAAGCAACACTGGAAACTAGAAGCCAGACTCCAGGGAGTGCCATATTATGATATTCATATCCTCATGTATAGAGCTTTTCCACACTGATCAAACCAGGCAGTCCTACAGGATATCAACCCTGAATAGTCATTGGAAGGACCATGCTGAAGCTCCGATACTTTGGCACCTGATGTGAAGAGCTGACTCAGTGGAAAAGACCAGATGCCGGCAAAGATTGAAGGCAAAAGGAGTCACAGAGGATGAAGAGGATGGTTAGAGAGCATCACTGACTCATGTATGGACATGAATTGGAGCAAACTTCAGGAGATGGTGGAGGACAGAGGAGCCTGGTGTGCTGCAGTCCAAGGTATCACTAAGAGTTGGACACAACTTAGCAACTGAACAGCAACATAGGACATGGCTGAAAGGATGGTATGTGATGTGTGGCAAGGCGTTCAAGGCATCGCAGTGTCCACCTGGCTCTCTTTTGGATCACTTGTTCGGGGGAAAATCAGCCATCACGAGTGAGAACAGTCTCTTTGGAGAGGTCCACTTCAAGAGGAAATGGGTCCTCCTGATAACCGCCTCTGTAATTTGCTAGTCCCATGACTGCATCATCTAGGCAGCTGACCCTCCAGCAATGGCAACAGCTTTAGTGCAGCCTCATGAGTGACCCTAAACTGAACCAACCAGCTAAGTCACTCCTAAATTCCTGCCCCACAAAAGACATGCTTATTGTTACTCTTTCAACCTACTGATTGTTTCCACTTGCTACATTTTGGGCTAATTTTAAATGCTGCAATGATAAGAAGAATGGAAAACAGCAAATCTCAAAATGTTGAAGGAATCATTCCCAACATATTTCTATACTCACCTAAATTCTGTACCCATTGGTTAAGCATGAAGATGGAATAAAGAATTTCATGGGTGTCAGATGTTTTTAAACTTTCATCTCTCGTCCCCTTTCTCAGAAAGCATCTCAAGGATGTACTCCACCAAACCAAAGGGGTATACCAAGAAACAGAAAGATACGGGCTCAGAGAATCAAGAGTGGAATTCCATCTGGGTAGTCAGGAGACACAGAACAGACTTTTCAGAAAGATGGAAAGATAAAACACCTCTAGAGCCCAAAGATCCTTTAAAAAGCTTTTTTTCAGTAATTATTTTTCCTAAATGAATGTGAAAATCAAGCAAATGGAAAAAGCCTCCAGGGAAAGCAAGAAGCTATACCAGAGATAAGAAGGTATCTTTTTTTTTTTTCCCTCTGAGTCTCAGCTGCAAATATTATTTGCATGGTTGTAATAGGAAAGACGCTTACTCCTTGGAAGAAAAGTTATGACCAACCTAGATAGCATATTCAGAAGCAGAGATATTACTTTGCCGACTAAGGTCCGTGTAGTCAAGGCTATGGTTTTTCCTGTGGTCATGTATGGATGTGAGAGTTGGACTGTGAAGAAGGCTGAACGCCAAAGAATTGATGCTTTTGAACTGTGGTGTTGGAGAAGACTCTTGAGAGTCCCTTGGAATGCAAGGAGATCCAACCAGTCCATTCTGAAGGAGAACAGCCCTGGGATTTCTTTGGAAGGAATGATGCTAAAGCTGAAGCTCCAGTACTTTGGCCACCTCATGCGAAGAGCTGACTCATTCAAAAAGACTCTGATGCTGGGAAGGATTGGGGGCAGGAGAAGGGGACGACAGAGGATGAGATGGCTGGATGGCATCACGGACTTGATAGATGCGACACTTGAGTGAACTCCAGGAGTTGGTGATGGATAGGGAGGCCTGACGTGCTGCGATTCATGGGGTCGCAAAGAGTCGGACACAGCTGAGCGACTGAACTGAACTGAATGGTGCAAGCACTGAATTCGGAGCCAACTGAGACTGTCATTTAATCGTTGAGAGTGTGGTGGGGGCAGGGAAGCAGAGAGCTACATCTTCACCTTCCCAAATGGGAAATCGACAGATTGTGACTAAAACTGACAACAAGCATACTGTTTAGAGTCATGACAGTAAATACCAAAATAATCAATGGAAGCGGTGAATGCGGCAGGCTCTGAGGAGAAGAGTGGGCATACAGAGGGGCTATTTTTCTCCTAACAACTCAGGTGGGAACTACTGGAGTCCTTAAAGTGGGGGCAGGGCTAATTTTAATACCTGGACTTCAGGATTCTAGATAGGATTCTTATTCTATTCTTCATGTCAGAGATTAGATTTGTTCACGGCCCTCTTCTGGATTTTCAGGACTTGAGAAGCCTCGACTCACGTCTCCACTAAACACCTGCTTCTGCAGGATGAGTCTGTGTCCACATCACATCCACCCAGCTGTGGGGTCAGTGCTTTGCCTGAAGACTCATCCTTTTGAGATGTATACAGACTTCACTCACATTGGAGAAGTGGAGGGATTTACACAGCAGATACCCTCTACTTCCAGGTCAGGCTTTTTTTTTAAAATTGTGTTTTGAATCTTCCCAGAGCAGGGATCAAATCCAAGTCCCCTCTGGCAGGTGGATTCTTAAGCACTGGATGACCAGGGCAGTCCCAGGTCATGCATTCTTGTTGCTATTTCTGCAACCTGGGCCCTTTCTTCTTCCCCTGCCCTGAGAAAGAATTCTGATTTCACCAGCTCAGTGAGAACCATCTGACATGTGCTCCTTGATGAAACCTTGTAACCGTTTAGGACCATTGCTCCCATTTTACAGACAGGATAACTGAGTCAGGAGTTATATCTAAGTCACAAGCTTCCCTGGTGGCTCAGACAGTAAAGAATCTGCCTGCAGTGTGGCAGACTGGGGTTTGATCCCTGCGTTGGGAAGATACCCTGGAGTAGAGCATGGGAACCCACTCCAGTATTTTCTCCTAGAGAATTCCATGCACAGATGAGCCTGGCAGGCCACAGTCCATGGGGTTGCAAAAAGTTGGACATGACTGAGCAACTAACACTTTTAAGTCACAGTTAGTGTGACCCAGGTCCAGTATCCCCAGAGATGGAACCCATTTTCACTGCCTTCCTTCATTCCTCTGATCATACTCAAGATGGGCCCTCTTGGAGCTTGGTCACTGACGGGGCTGACGGGGAGGTGGGGCAGGAAGAGTGGAGGTCCAGGCAGACACCCTGCTGGGAGCACCAGGGTCCTTGAGCTGAGCTGCCTCTGCAGATGAAGTGGAGCAGCTCCTAGGAGGCCTACAGTCTGGTGTGGCCTTGGGAGGTCACCTGATGTTATGTGGAGTTAACAGTATCTACCTTGCTTCCTTAATTAAGGTTAAAGGAATTAAAGCAGGTGACAGGACAGTGCTCCTCAACTGGCCATCACTAGTCTTCCTTTGCCTGATACTCACCTTGTAGCCCAGATAAGTCCTGACTTCACTGGGCCTCCCAGGGAGGACGACCTGGAGTGGAATGGGGAACTCAGCTTGGGGTCAGACTTGCTGACCAGGGATGAATATCAAAAAGTGCTCACAGTCCAAGAGCTTCAGGACCATGGAGAAGCCCAGAGAGGGTGGCAACTGGCCTGAGGCCACCAAAGGAGTCAGTGGCAGAGCCGGACCCCTGTTCCCACTCCCATTATGACTGCAGTCTTAGCCCCTGCTGAGAGGGGACTCCAAACTGGGTGCCCAGGGTAGGGGTGGGGTTGGGGGGACCCTCGAACTACCACCATGTTGGAGTGATTCTGTTGTCCTGCTCCCTGGCCCCTCAGTCTCCTAGGTTAACACGTTCCCTGGCCACACCGCTGCCAAGGGCAAATGTGGGGTCGGGATTGGTGAGGCCAGCTCTCGCAAGGGGTGAGGATCTTCCTTGCCAATCCTGAGTCAGGAGTGGGCTAAAGGCCCCCTTCCCCAATCTGTACCCCGTTGTGGTGACTCTGGTCCCACCACCAGAGCCCCAGTCCTGGCAGCCAGGAGGGCTGAGGCGTCTGCAGGTTCAGCACCTTGGAGAGGGGACAGTCCTGCGCCCACAGAGTCCTCGTGGGCAGCTGCCCACACCTGCTTTCTCAGCCTCTCAACACTTGGGGGAAGTTTCTAGGAACTTACCAGAGGGCACACTCATGGGGAGGGGAGGCAGGATTTGAACCCAGGTCTAAAATCTGAGCCAAGTCAAGGTACCTAATGTGCACGCCCAAGGAACTGGCTCCCAACCAAGCTCCAGACAGCTGCCTCTGGGGTCACCGCCACCACCTTCCCCACGATGGGACCTGGCCCAGATTCTTCTGAGAGCCCTGCTGTGCAGCCCCAAGGGAAGGCCAATCCCTTGATTTTGACAACTCCCCAGCCCAGACCCCACAGTCTACCACCACCAACCTTGCATGGGTCTTGGAGATGGAATGGTTAAGGGCCGCGTCTCAGGACAGACTTGGGCCAGTGCGGTGACAGTTGCATCTCTGGGTCCTACGGAGCTCAAGGGGCTGGCCCAAGGCCACACAGGGAGAAGCCTGCCTGCTCCCACAGCAGGCCAGACAGGGGGGCCAACTCAGGGTCTGGCACACAGGAGAACCCACCGATGCCTGAGGTAGCCCCTGCCTGGGCCCATCTGAAGTCCAGGGACACACAATCCAGAATTTTGTTATAAATACATGTGTTTGGTGAGTGAGGGGCAACAGAGGTGGGGGAGATGCTGTACACAGCTGGTATAGGTTTGGTGGCTGAACGCCACCCAGAGGAAGACAGACAGTCCACCCGGCAGGACCAGCCGGACAGCGTGCTGGGGCCTGTAACAGTCAGTTGGTGGGCAAGCCAGCAGGAGTCTTGTCCAGGGCTGGCGGGACCCAGGTGCCCCAGAGGCCCTGTCGGAGGTCATGGGCGGCGTCAGCAGCAGTACCCAGGCTCAGCTCACATCATTCAGGGCCTGGAAGGACACAAGGCCTCGTCGGGAGGGGGCTGGGCTGGGAGGGGGGGTGGGCAAGATGGCCCTTCAGGGAGCCCTGGGTACCCCCTGCCCCTCAGGGGGGTGGGGCTCACCTTCCGGGCAAACTCAGGCAGGATGAAGGCTGCCCGGTGCACATCGGAGTTGTAGTATTTCAGCTGCATCTCTTCCACCTGCTTCTGCGTCAGCGGCTGCAAGGGCTCCCGGAAGTTGGTGCTCTGGGGACAGGGATGTGTCTCAGAGACATGTTCTCCTGGTCCAACTACCAGGCTCCCGCCCCAACCCGGGGGCCAGTCCACTTTGGCTCACTGGGTTCTTGCTGCACAGCATGAAGCCGATCTGGCCACTGGGGTAGGTGGGGATGGTGCAGTAGGCGTAGTCCACCACTGGGAAGAGAGACTTGCAGAAGTGCCGCATCTCCTTGATGAGGTCCAGGTGCAGCCACTGGCACTCACCTATGGTGTGTGTGTGTGGGGGGAGGGCGTGGGTGGTCAGATGATGTCAGCACTGGCTGGGGGCAGTGCCTGGTCCAGCCCCAGCAGGAGCCCGGCTCACCCAGCAGCACCCAGTCCACCCTAGCCCCCTCACCCTGGCAGCAGAGAATGCCATNCTGGCACTCACCTATGGTGTGTGTGTGTGGGGGGGGGGGCGTGGGTGGTCAGATGATGTCAGCACTGGCTGGGGGCAGTGCCTGGTCCAGCCCCAGCAGGAGCCCGGCTCACCCAGCAGCACCCAGTCCACCCTAGCCCCCTCACCCTGGCAGCAGAGAATGCCATCCTCCTTGAGGGCAGTCTTCATGAGCTGGTAGTAGGACTCCTTGAAGAGGCTCTCAGCAGGACCTGCAGAGGCAGGAGGTGGGAGGGTAGGGGGTGGCAGAGGAGGGTGGGGGACAAGCACCAAGGGACACCACCTGAGCCTGCCTCTGGGGGCATGAGGGCCACTCTCACCCCAAGATACACATCCACACAGCCACCAGGGGGCAGAGCTGGGAGTTGAAAGCCAGAAACCAACCATGAAGAGGGTGCTTTGGAGGGGTGCAGGGATCCAGTGCCCCGGTGTGGAGGGGCTCCACGTTTTAACCCCATTCCTGGGGGATTCTTGTTGGCACTGCATCAGGGCAGTCTCCAGCCTGGGCCTTGGTTTAAGACTATATCACATGGAACTTCCCTGGTAGTCCAGTGACTAACACTGCATTCCTAATGCAGGGGGCTCGGGTTTGATCCCCAGTGGGGGAACTAGATCCCACGTGCTGCAACTAAGACCCAGCGCAGCCAAATAGTAAACTAAGTGTTAAAAAAGAAAAGAAAAAGACGAGATCCCTGCACACATCCTGATGCTGGCCTGTCTGCGGCAGAGAGGAGGCTGAGAAGGAAACTGGGGCCTGAGTGGACCAAAGCCCCACTCTCCTCCAGGCTCTCAACCAACTCTGGGCAGTAGCCTAGTGCCCCTGCTCTGCTGAGTCATGTTTGAGGGGGTAGGTAACACCTCAGAAGGGAAAAGAGCCACACTAGTTCTGGAGGCCCCTCCGTCCTCTATCCTGCACCTCAGGCTTGGGACACAGGTGGAGATGCTGGCCTCCCCTCTGGCGGCTGCCAGAGGCCCCAGGCTCACCCTGCTTACCCATGGGATCTGAGGAGTCAGTGATGATGACGTCGAAGGCGTCCTGGTTCTGTTTCATGAACTCAAAACCATCACCCACGTGTAGGGTCAGCTTTGAGCTGGAGTAGCCAACGGCCATGCTGGGCAGGAACTTCTTGGAGACTTGAATGACATCCTGGGGAGGGGACAGGAGGTAACAGGTTGGGCCACAGGGGTTATGGACCCAGGAGCCAGAGTTGATGGGACCCCTTCTCAGAGGCTGATTCACCTTAGACAAGCCATTCTTTTGTGGAACCTCAGTTTGCACATCTGTACAGCAGGGAGCAGCTTGGTACCTCCCCTTCTCAGAGAGCTGACTCCCACCAGCAACTTGGCCCACACCTCCACCACCCCTGCTCACCCTCCCCAAACCCAAGTGCCCCAGGAGAGTGGCTTCCTTACTATTTCAGAGGGCTGGAATTCCACCTGACCTGTATGCCTCACTACGCACACCTTTATCAGATAACCCTTTGACTCCTAAGTTGAATGTCAGCTCCAAGGAGGCAGCACTAGACCTGCTGATGTACCAGTGAACCTGGCACCTAAATGCTCATGAAAGCCCCTAGCTGCTGTAAAGGACAGGAGTGCCCTGAGACTTCTGCGAAGCATCAGTTCTCAGAATTACTAAGAAATAGCTCTCAGAGTTACTAAGAAATAGCATCAGTGGCACACCTACTGTGCGCCAAGTGCCTTCCTGTCTGCTTTTCCTACTGAAGCCTCCAACGTGCTCTTGAGACCAAGAAACAGGCCTGGAAAGGTTAAGCAACTTGCCCGGTGGTAAACAGGCAATTCAGGGCAAACTAGGACTTGAACCCAGAACCACCCAGCTGTGCGCTCACCTCGTCAATCTCACACTGGACCACGGACTCCACAGAGGAATGCTTGACCACCTCCCGCAGGACACCTCCGTCCCCGCCCCCAATGATCAGCACCTGCCAAGGGGAGGAAGAGTCAGCCAGGAGCGGGGCAGCAGCCCCACCAAATAGGCTCCAGTGGGAGTCAGCGGCCGGCCTCTCTGCCCCATAAACGGCACTGAGCAGACAGAGCTCCCTGGAACAATTTCTCAGCTCCCCAGTGTCACAGACTTAATCACTTCATCTTCCACTTTGTCCCACTTTCCCCTTCCCCTCAGCACAGGTGTTAGCCCCTGCCCCTTGTGAAATGGGCAGCCCCTCCCCTCTAAGGCCCTCGTCCTCGTCCTCGCTGTCACTTCTCTGACAACCCTTTGGGGAGGGCTGAGCACTGGGCACTCCTGGGGCCCCCAGCACTGTTCTGTGGGGGCTATCCCTGGGCCCAGGGCTGGATCTAGCTGGGATGGGGTACCTTGCGTGGGTTGGGGTGGCTGCAGAGGGGCAGGTTGGCGATCATCTCCTGGTAGGAGAACTCGTCCCTCTCCGTGCACTGGATAACGCCGTCCAACACCAGCACATTCCCGTAGCTCTTACTGAGGGCGGGAGTGACAGTCAGCGACCTGGGCTCCCCGGGAAGGGGGCGACGTGCCCCCCACTCGCCCAGGGTGAGAAGAATCTCTCCCAACCTGCCGAGGGGGCTCCAGGGGTGAGTCCGGGGGGTGACACGTGGCGAGGATCGGCGGGCGGGCCCGCTGGGTGGAGGCTGGACGCGGGGTCCCGGCTCTGACGTGTCCGGGACTGACACGTGGAGCTCGGCGCAGCGGGTCGGCGCAGATTCCGGCTCCCTCCNTGGGGCAGGGGGTGGGGGGTGGGCACAGATGGTTGCCCTGAGTAAGCCACAAGTGGGGGGAAGAGAAGAGACAGCAGAAACCTCACCTGACTCCCCGTTTCTAAAAACAGCAGGCTTACCAACAGCAACAGGGCAGAGGCCCATCAGGGTTTCAGCCTGATTCTCTCTTCTGTTTTGTTTTTTTTTTCAGCCGTGCCACACGGCACATAGGATCTTAGTTCCCTGATTAGGGATGGGACTCTCGTCCCCGCACTGGGGAGCGTGGAGTCTTAACCACTGGACTACCAGGGACGTCCCTTGGCCTGACTCTCTGGCCTAAAGAGAAGTGCGGGGGTGGGTGTCGGGGGTAGAGGGAGCCAGGCCACCCATTTGATCAGAGCACCACCTCCCACAGGGAGGAAGAGGGCTTTTAACAGACAATCAACATGCCAGCTCCCAGGAATATCTCATGGGGATCCAGGGAAGATGGATTCTTATTCTTACTTAAAATGCTGTTAAAACAAACCACACAACATACAATAGAAATGTTTCAAAATTTAAGCTGTCATCTTTAAGAGCGTTAAAGTAATATTCATAAATAGAAATGCATCAAGCTGTACATTTCATATCTGTATACTGTATACCTTGTAAATTAAACTTTAAAAAACTCAAAAAACAAAGACCTGTTTCTTTAAAAAGTTCCCCAATGCTTTCAAGAATCTGATTAAAGTCTGGCTCCTCTCTCTGGAGACAATGCTTATATATGAAGTGTGTTTTGCACTCATTTTCAGGGAGGTTCAAAGATGGGCTTGTTTAGAACAGAAACCTAGTTTAAGAAATTAAGAAGTCCTCTTTTCTTAGAAAGTTCACTCTTAAGGGTGACAAATACACTTACTTCATAGATTTTCGATGATGGATCAAACTTTGCTGACTGAGAAATGTGAGCCCGGTGTTCTACTGAAGGCAGAAACTGGAGAAATGGAAACAGTCATGTTAAATGCTGAGACATAGAATCTGGATCCAGAATTCGGTGGTACTCAGATGCGGGTGTCCTGCTGGTTACATCTCAAGAGGCCTCAACCCAAGTGTCAGCCTGACCGCAGCTGCCTGGCCCTCAAGTGGGGTCCTCTTGTTGACTTGGTCTTAGAAGATCTGACTCGGGGTCTCGACCCACTGCCAGGACAACGTCACAGTGGTGAGGCTTCTCCGGTCTCTGAAGTCTCTCGGTTCCTTTTTCAGGCAAAAGGCACCTACAGCTGCAGAAAGCTCTGCCTCTTCTGTCACCCCTTACATATGCAACCAGGACTTACCATCCGAAATGGATTTTCAAAGGACTCCATTATGTTCTGGGCTTTTTTCTGTGCAACTGTTAGTGGACTTTTTTCATTTCCTTCAGCACTAGGTTCCTGCAGGGACAGAGAGCAATGGCTTACAATCGTGACCATTTTATGATATTAGATGCCAGCAAGAGGAGTAACAGTAACAGTAATAACGCCAACAGCTGACTTTTTAAAGTTATTTATTTATTGGCCATGCCACACGGCACACGGGATCTCAGTTCCCCAACCAGAGATTGAACCCATGCCCCCTGCAGTGGAAGTGTGGAGTCTTAACCTCTGGAGTGCTAGGGAAGACCCAATACACACTCATTGAATTGATGAGTTCTCACCACATCCTTACAAGGTATGTGGTGTTACTCTCACCATTGTACAGATGACGAAACTGAGGCTGAGAGAGCTTAAGAAAGTCTTCCAGAGCCTTAGAGCTAATAGGGGCAGAATAAGGATGTAAGCCCAGATCTGGCTGATTGGAGTACCTGGGGTTGTAACTCGAAATTAGCTGAAATTTAAAATCATACACTTTTATAGGTGACCAACAAAACTATGCAACAGAATGTTGCTCTCACCAGGGACATCAGCCTGTGCTAGCCCCTGGCCTTCTCTGTAGTCAGCTTTCCTGTGCACCAGGAACACGGATGCAGCCTCTGCTAGACAACACACAGCGCTTACACATCCACAGAGCCGCAAGTTCATGCTCACATCTTTAGCTGCCTAATCGCCTTGGTGAGTCAATGAACTCTGTGGTCAACTAAAGGTCCTAGACTTCTTTTTGCACTGGCTACTGAAACAAGACTAACCGTATGTAGTTAAGAGAAAAGGAAAGTTCACTCCCAGTTAATACATCTTGCAAGTGGTACTTCACCTCCCTGGCTCTGGTACAGCATCTGAGTGTGATGGGAGAGTTGTGAATGGGATTGGACCACCCAGCTTCTTATCACCTGAACACGTGCTAAGAATGAAACTTGTCTTTATCCAGACAATATTCTTGCTTCTCTTTCTCAGTTCCTTCTTTCCAGAAATTATAGTTTCTCCTGCTTACCACATCTGTTGCCTTTCCTGGTGGCTCAGACGGTAAAGAATCCGTCTGCAATGCAGGAGACTCAGGTTTGGTCCCTGGGTCAGGAAGATCCCCTGAAGAAGGGAATGGCCACCCACTCCAGTATTCTTGCCTGAAGAATTCCATGGACAGAGCCTGGTGGGCTACAGTTCATGGGGTCATAAAGAGCTGGACACAACTAAATGACTAACACTTTCACTTTCCTTCACATCTATTGTGTGCTGTATTCAGATTTTATCTGTGTGATTTCCTTTTTCCTGGTCATCTCAGTAACTATCCATCCTGACCAGCACACGCACCCTGGTCTTCCTTTTGCACAGAACCCAGAGCTCATGTCTGTGGTGGAAAGGAGAAGCGTGCTGGGTGGGATAGACCAAGATAAGCTCTATCGTGTCCCAGGGAAGACTCCAGGAACAAGGTCCCCAAGTGGGCCACACTGGATGGAGTCTCTACTCAGCCTCCCTGGGAGGGGAGAACAAGTTCCTACCCACTTCCTGGTACTTGCATCTCCTGCTGCTCACTTAATCTAACAGGCCAGACTGGGAAGAAATGCTTTTCTTTTTCCTTCTTTTCATCCAAAGCACACATAGATGATGCTGGCAGTCGTCAGGAAAGTACACCCGGCACACGCTATGAGTTCACTGGAAACACTGTTCCATCCCTTCTGGGAATCAGGATAAACTGGCCCTTGACTGACCTTGGATGAATGGGGAAGAAAGGCCCCTGTTTATATATCCCTGGAGCTCCTGTCCGGCTCCCTGAGGGCACTTCCCCTGAGGACTTCCTCAGGCAGCACACAGAACCCTCCACCACCCCTCATAGACCTCCTCATCAGGGTAGCAAACACCATCCAGCCAATGGGCTTCCCGCCCACCCCCACCACCACTGGCTTCCACTTCCGGCAGACGGCCCCCTGTCTGATAAAGCCAGCACATGCCCCCAGTCTGGGTCACGTCCCGGATGGTGTCACTCACGTTAAATAATGTGATGACAGCGGTAGCGACGAGACATCTGATGTCTGGCACGGTCTCCTCGTCTTCTTGGGCAGAGAGGAGGCCCTCCTGTTTCTGCACCGGCACAGGCCCTACAGGGAGGGGAGTCAGCACGGGCCAAGCCTATGGGGCGGCACACTGGGCAGCCCCACCCCCAGGAGGTGCCAGGGGCCTCTTTGTTACCATCGGTTGGGATGAGAGGGTAGCCATCTGACGGGGTATGAGAGCAGTCATGGGGGCCAAAGAGAACATTCTCCAATCTCTGCGTCAAAAAGAAAGCAAGAGGCCGGCGTGAAGGACCTGCAGGCAGGCAGCAGCTCTGTGACCAGGTGACAGGCCCTGGTGTCTGTCAGGGAGGCTGGGTCTGTCCAGGCTGTGACTGGTTCCCCCTCCCTCCCTCCCTCTGAAAAAGCCACAATGAACACATCACAGTACCTCAGGGTTGGGCAGCGGCCCATTCTTCCTCACTCCCGCTGCGACTTCAGACTTCAGAGTCAAAACAGAGAGAATGTCAGCAAAGTTCCCTAAATTTGATGACACACTCATTCTCTTTTTTTCCCTCAGTGAAGATGTGTCTCTTCACTAGATGGTGTTTCTCAAGAGCCCGAGACTTTCTCTCGTCCCTTCATCCCTTCCAGTGCCTGGCACCGTAATTGCTTGTGCTCAGTAATTATTTGTTGGATGAAAGAATAAAACCCTTTATCACAGTGAGGCACAATACAGAAGGATTCCAAAGAGCTTGAGAAAGATTTTTGTCTAGTCATTGGCGTTTTGCTCTTTACTTGGACAAAGTATAGAGTCAAGAAAGAAATATTAGCGTGAAGACATTAAATGTGCTCATCCTCAGATTCTCTTCTTTTTTACCTCAAAGGGGCTGATTTCAAGTCGCCTGTGATCAATAATCTTTCAAAAAATTACAAACATGTTTTACACATGCTAATATTATTACTGAGACAAAACATTAAAAACTGTACTAAATAAAACACAAATTGAAACATGCATATCTTTTTGAACACCCTCTCTTCCACCCCATAGCAAGGGCAGAATAAATGTTTGCATGGATTAAAACAAAACAAAACACACACACATGTAAATCGACACATAATCTTGTGTAGACATACTGTAAGATCTACACAAGAATACAGGTGTGTTGGGATGTCTGCATGTATGGGTTTGTATTATGGGCTGGGCATCCTGCTTTCATCTAAATTTGCCTAAACTTTTGCATCTTCTTCAGTTAGCTCTTTCTGAATTCCCTTCTCTCCGGGGTGCTCCTGTTTCTTGTCACCTTGGCTTTCTTGTGTGGAGTGAGTGGTCCTTGACTCCACTTCCATTATCTTCAACTCTACTTGCCATTCAGAGAACACCTCTAAAGTACTTAGCATGGTGCTCAGAAAAGAACCACAGCCACTGTCAACACCTGTTATAAAGTCCCATCAATCTTTGCTTTTGAAGATGTTTCCTGAACCTGTCTCTTCCCTTCCATTCCTGTGACTGACACACTCATCAGGGCTCTTATCATCTCACTTTGGACTACTGCCAGGCTTCCAAAATGCAGTCTCTGTGCTGAGATCCCCACTCCATTTTATCCTGCAAGGCTGACTGCCTTGGGACAACAGCTAACCAGCCCATCATCAGACATCATGAGACATCACTGGCCCTTGGATTAACAAAGATAAGGTTGCAAAGAAGGATGAGGGTTTCCCTGGTGGCTCAGTGGTATAGAATCTGCCTGCCAATACAGGAGACGTGGGTTTAATCCCTGGTCTGAGAAGACCCCAGATGCTGTGGAGCAACTAAGTTCGTGTGCCATAACTATGGAGCCTGTGCTCTAGAGCCCGGGAGCTGCAACTTCTGAGCCCAAGATCTGCAACTACTGAAGCCTGTGCTTGGCAGCAAGAGAAGCCACTGCAATGAAAAGCCTGCATGCTGCAATGAAGATTAGCTCCTATTTGCTGCAAATACAGACAAGCCCATGCAGCAATGATGCTCCAGCACAGCCAAAAATAAATAAACAATTTTTTTTTTTTAAAAAAAGATGAACTTTAGCTTCTGACTATCATAAAGACACATCCACTGGATTTCCTAAATCCTATTATTTCCTCTGGCTTTTTTTTTTCAGAATGGAGACTGACTCACGTGTGAAGGAGACTACATGCAGCAAGACGCCAGCAGACAGAGCTGAGAACCTGTGGAGGTGGGGAGCTTCTTACCTTGAGTAGAGGCATCTCTCGCGCCTGCTGAATCAGAAGGTGCAGTTCGTTGATCTGTTGCCGTACGAGAGGAGGCACGGGGTTACAGCAAGCGATGATGCCCTGAGGTTCCCTGAAGGAAGATAACACATTCAACATTGCCCAGGAGCTCAGCCCACAAAGGCTACAGGAAAGAACAACTCAGTGAAGCCAGAGTGTAAGTGCTCAGGTGAGAACTGAGGGAACACAGTCTGTCAGGGTGGCCCCGCTGGCTGTTCCAAGACATGTTCTCTGTTGCACTTAGCCCTGAGAAGACGCCTCCTACTGCTGTCTCCTCTCTCAGGGCGGGCTGGAACGCAGCCCCACAGCTCTGCTCACCTGCAACCCTGCAAGGAGGTGCCAGGTGATGAGCTTTGATTCTTTGCTTATATTCCAATTAACCTCATAAGACATCTAAAATCATGAGACACCTTAATCTAGAAGGAGGTACAGACGAAAGAGTCTGAGACATTTTCTCTCCTTTAAAGTGGATGCTCCAGGCTCAGGGACTTACATGCTGAGGCTGCTGTTAAGTCACTCAGTTGTGTCCAACTCTTTTGTGACCCCCATGGACTGTAGCCCACCAGGCTCCTCTGTCCATGGGATTTTCCAGGCAAGAATACTGGAACGGGTTGCCATTTCCTCCTCCAAGGGATCTTCCCCACCCAGGGATCAAAACCATGTCTCCTGCATTGGCAAGCGGATTCTTTGCCGCTGAGACACCTGGGAAGCCCAGAGACTTACACGGGAGTCCATATAAGGGATAAACATGGAAACAGCTCCAGTTCAGAAGCTCTGCTTCCTAAATGGCAGTGCACGGGCAGAGATTATGCATTCCTTGGACTTGTTAACTTCCTCAGAGCACTAATCTGCTCTGAGTAAACAGCCCTGAGGTAACAACAATCAGGGAAGCCGGATCTGAAGGACAGTACTTTCTCTACTGAGGAAGTCAGAGCACATTAATCAGTCCTCACTCACTTGGGCAGCTCCTCAGCTATCTTTAGCATCATGTGGTTTGGCAGGACGTATCTGGAATAAAACACACAACAGGATCCCATTAAATTCTGCCAACACGCTCCATGATGTGCTGTAACCCTGGGAAAACATAATCAACTTTCATGGTGAAAAGAGTTGAAAAAGCCCATTATTTCCTTGTCACCAGACCTAGCAAGAATGAAAGCGATTGATAGTTCCTTACCCGTAACTCTCATCTTCCCGACGAGCTGTTTTATCCCTCCAGGCAAACAGCAGCTGAAAGGCCGTCAATTGCTGTGTGTTCAGATGCTTCTTCTGCTTCCTATAGAGTTCCAGGTAAGATTCGTCTGTGAAGATGGGTTTGATGAATTTCTGCAAAATATTAAAGGATACTCAAGGTAAGTGGGAATCAATACTGTGCCCTGGGCTCTTCAGGACACTGGGCTCTTTCACGAATGTAAACTGCAGGCAGCCGTGCATTGCCACAACCACTGAGCCCGTGTGCCTAGAGTCCATGCTCTGCAACAAGAAGCCACTGCAGTGAGAAGCCCGCAAACCCCAACTAGAGAGTAGGCCCCACTTGTGCAACTAGTAGAAGGCCCGTGTGTAGCAGTAAAGACCTAGTGCAGCCAAAATAAATTAACTCATTAAAAGAATTTTTTAAATAAATAAAAGAGCAAAGCAGAGCACGGGGACCCGAGCGGAACCTGGGCCCGGGCCGTACCTTGAGGCAGATGTCACGACTGCGCTGCCACACCACCTGCAGCTGTGTGGGCTGCTCGTTGCCGCGCTCCCACAGCTCCAGCCGCATCTTATCATAGATGTACAGCAGGTAGTGGGTGTCGTCTCGGGCGTAGCTCAGCATTTCCTCAGGCAGAGGTCTAGGATTGCAACAGAGAGCGCTGCTTCACTGGTCTCCCCCGAGGGGGCCATTTGACTCGTCTACCCTGTGGGTTCCTGCTGAAGTCCAAGAGTCTCCCTGGCCAATACTACAGACCCACCAGCTTCTCAGGCATCCTCATGAGACAAGCCGCTCTTTCCACAACTGGGCAGAAGGGGCAGCAGGGCAACGATGTGGTTAAAAATCAGGGCCCTGTCTTGAATGTGAGTCTTATCCCATTGTGTGGCATGTGGCAATGGTCAAGTAAAAGGAAGTCGTTTTCAGATTTTACCAATTTTCATATAGTTCAACTTTACTAAATTCTCTTGAGAAATTCTGGCATGAGATGTGCAGAAGAATTTGGTGCTTTTGCATGCAACAGCTACAGCCTCAGAGAGGAAGCCAGCCATCTGAAAATGACCAAGAGGAGCAAGAATTCCACAAAGTGTGGCAAGATTCCGTAACAGCTTTAGATTAAATACTATAAATTATTATATTTATATAGTATATATTTACTATGTGCTGTATTTACTATACTGTAAATTACTATACAATAATTACTCCACTATAAATTACTTAGATTACAGTAAATACTGATTACAAGGCTAAGTCACCTCTGTTCTTAAGAATTCTCTCATACTTATGGGAGACCATTTCACACACATATACCAGGGAGACGTGGGTTACAAACAAGAGACTGACATGGACAAATGTTGACATGGCATGGCAATTTCAACTATTTCCATGAAGCATGATGCATTATTTATTTAAGATAGTAATTCCTGACTTTTTCAAATAGGAAACATTCTTTTCACTTTAATTTTTCTTATAATTTATGCTCAAGTACAATCTAATTTCCTCCTCAATAAATATGAAGCATTTTTTTAAATGAAATTTTTTTAGGCTTCCCTGGTGGCTCAGACGGTAAAGTGTCTGCCTGCAGTGTGGGAGACCCGGGTTCAGTCCCTGGGTTGGGAAGATCCCCTGGAGAAGGAAATGGCAACCCACTCCAGGACTCTTGCCTGGAAAATTCCATGGACTGAGAGGCTCCTCAGAGCCTGGTAGGCTACAGTCCATGGGGTCGCAAAGAGTCAGATACAACTGAGCAACTTCACTTACTTCTATTTTAGAAGTTTTAAACATTTCACATCACAAAACTAAACTGAAATTTATTAACATTCTCCACTATGTAACATAATCAGTCCAACATAAACTCTATATTATTCTAAAACTTCCAGCTTTCCTTATTCCACTAAAAATAAATGGAGAAAAGCCCAGTGACTTTCAACTCAAGATCCAAATGGGGTACCTCCCTGCTGGTCTAGTGAGGAAGAATCCGCCTGCCAGTGCAGGGGACAGGGGTTCGACTCCTGGTCTGGGAACTAAGCCCACGCACTACAACTACGGAGCCCACCCACCCTTGAGGCTGGGGTCCGCAACAAGAGAAGTCACTGCAATGAGAAGCCCAAGCACTACAATAAAGAGTGGGCCCTGACTGCAACAATGAAGACCAAGTGCAGCCAAGAATAAACTTAAAAAAAAAAAACAAACAGAGATCCAAATGGTGTTACAGCCTGTACACAGGTCTCCACAGTGGGGTTACCAACCACCTAGGCCTCCCTCCACCAGCCCTATTTCCTCATCAGGAACAAACTGACCGTATCCGCCAGTCGGCCAGCTGGTACTGCTTGTCTGACTCCACACTGCAGTAGAGCTTCAGCAGGTGGTCCAAGGAGTGCCTGCCCAGGTTAAGAAGGCGAGCTGCCTGATGGGTATCAAACATGTTCACCACGTACAACCCAAAGTCCTTCTGGAGCCATTCTATGTCTGAATCAGCACCATGGAAGACCTGAAAATAAAACCAAAGCTGTGCAGTACAGAGGCACAGGGCTGTCTATGCCCTGAAATGAACTCTGCCCCTAGGTTATTAGAACACTGGAATGGAAGCCAGGATAAAGATAAAGATGGTTCAGTTTTACATGCTTCTTTTAGTTTGGGCCACAGTCCTCTACAATCCTAACTGCATGCTTTTAAGTGCTAACAGCTGATGACTAAGAAAGCCACGTTGCTAGCTTCAAGGACAGCTTTTAAGTCTAACAATCTTGAGATCAAGGGCTCACTGCAGTATTCATTAAAGTGCTTTAACATTTTTCTGGGTGGTGAGCTAAGTCTTAGCTGTTCTAACAGAGGGTTAGAAACAAAAGCGCGTGGTACCCTACTGGTGTTAGTCGCTCAGTGTCCAACTCTGCGACTACATGGACTATAGCCCACCAGGCTCCTCTGTCCATGGGATTCTCCAGGCAAGAATGCTGGGGTGTGTTGCCCTTTCCTTCTCCAGGGCATCTTCTGGACCCAAGGATCAAACTCGTGTCTCCTGCGTTGCAGGCAGATTCTTTATTGTCTGAGCCACCAGGGAAGCCCACCCGAGTGGAGGAAGTTACAATTTTTTCTCTCAGCTTTACTGGGGCTATGCCGAAATGATGACAATAGTAAATTGAGAAGCACTTAAATCCTGTGCTCACATGTAAGAGTGGGAAAAGGCTGGCTAACCTTAACAATATCTGGGTCTGTGAGGCTCTCGTTGAGAATATACATGTCGCTGCGAAGCTCCAGAGTGTCAACGATGAAGTCTTCTGTCCGGGTGGAAATCTGCATCAGGCAGGTGAGCCCCAGGAAGCTCCTGTAAGAGTGGTGCTAAAATACACAGAAAGAAGGGGAAACAGTGAAAAAAGGATTTTTATCAGGCTTACAGTTAAATTGATTTTGAAAAACCAGTAATAAAGTAATGTGATTGTTACCAAAAAACAGGTTTAAATTAGTACTAATTTTATTACTTCTTGAATAGGTGAACTCACAGAAAATGTAAACACTTCCTTCTAGGTTACTAATAAATTACCTCCAAGTCTACAGCAAATTCTTGACACTTCAGGAGCTTTTCATTGAGTTCCACTAGTTCATCCAGTGTGGACACGAAGTGGCAGGGTGTCTCTTCTACAGGTCTGTATAACTGCATCACAAAAGTATAGGGAGAAGGAGAAGACTATGAACCATCGTCTTTCCCTAAAGGAAAAAGTGAATTATGAGTCCAAGAAATGATCTGAAGTCATACCCTTCTATTTGGGTAGCCAGAAAATTTGTTCGGCTTTCCGTAACATCTTACTGGAAAACTTGAACGAATTTTTGGCCACCCTGATACTATAAAAGCAACTAAGGAAAGCCAAAACTGCATCCAGTCATCGATGTACCCGATTCTTCCTGGGCTACTTGGGAACCACCCATCAGCCAAGGTCGGCACTCACCTGAGGCTCTGGCTTTTGAAGGACTGAGTCTGGTGGCGTGAAGTGATCTAGTTCATACTGATAAGGATGCGCAAACCTGAATCGGTAAAATGAAAAGGTACAAACAATAAATGCTGGAGAGGTGTGGAGACAAGGCGGCCCTCTTGCACTGCTGGTGAGAATGTAAACTGATACAGCTACTATGGCAAACAACATGGAGGTTCCTTGGAAAACTGAAAACAGAACTACCGTGTGACCCAGCAATTCCATTACCAGGGGTGTACCCTGAGAAAACCGTAACTCAAAGAGACACACGCA